>CM060470.1:22959855-23210997 GCA_030544235.1 Lepturacanthus savala
CTGTAATATTGCTAACATTAGCCACTTTGCTAAAGCAGTCCAACATGCTGCTTCAGATTGATTTTTATCAGTTTCATCATGGTGCATGTGACTACCTTTTTACATATAATGTTAATGCATTTAGCTGCATTTGATCACTTTTGAACATTTTGCCCTGTCGCCCATGACTGTGCAGCATTGTAAACGCCATTGATGGATATAACAGTAACAGCTAATCGAACGAATTACTTTTTCTATTGTTACAACACAATTACCCTTACCAACACAGCGTTACTGTGAAGCTACTCATTGAAGCTGTCGTCCCACTCACAGACACAGGAGCTCAAACGTGTTTTTTTTTCCCTTTGGTGAGGGAGACATGGGGCGAGATAACCACCTAAGTGACGGTCATTGGCTCAGGTAGAGGAAGATTTCACATTAAGCCAAACACAGACATCAGGTGGGAGGGTGTTTACACACAAAACCAGCACATATTAGCACATACACACACACACATTATCAGAGAATAATATATAGGCACTACCTCCCTCATCTAGGTAAAAGGTAAAAATTAACATGTTGAGTGACCATTATATCATCCCAGAGCAAAGGGTTTGTCAATGTTCAATGTAAGCAGCTCCAATTAGATGAAGCACCTCTCAACATCACACGCTTCTACAAATCCAGTGGCCAAAAAACCCAGTTGACACCGCTAATGATGATGGCTGGCCTGGTGCTGATAATCCATTGATGTGAATTGATTTCTAAATGAATAAATGTTTGAGGTAGAACATAGATGGGTACACAGTGGAAAATAAAATGCAACTTTTTGTGATGAAAAAATACTTGAAGTACAGCATGTCCATCAGTTGTCTGAAGTTGTGAACGTTTGATTTATTTACTTTATATCACAGCAAGTTAAAAGAACTTCATATTTCAACTGTTTACTTTTCTGATGAAGAAAATGCTTGAAATACAGTTGTACCAATTGTGGTCTGTTGAGGTGCAGCAAATATTTGCTTTTTCTTCTTTGCTGTTCTACTCTATGCACCTGGCTTGTTACCCAGTAGGAAAAAAATCATATTCTTATTTTCATTTTTAAACTTACATTTTTTTTTATATAGTTTCTTTTATAGTGGAGTAACTCAGTTACTAACTCAGTTACTTTTTGGGGGAACTATTAACTATTAACTAACTACACAACATGATTGAACCTGATGATGGCGGCTTCATCATCATTAGAACGACAGGTTCTCTGTACCCATCTACTCTAGCGGAGGAGAGAGAAAATGAGAGAGAGAGAGAGAGAGAGAGAGGTTACCCATTCACAGTGAATGGCACTAAACAAAGAATCAGTCAGTGTGTTTACATGCAGCTTAATCGAGCTATGCTCAAAATTCGGTTTTGGCGTCTTAGTCAGATTTCTGTCCTTGTCCCAGTTTACATGCAACAAACAGAGTTATTGACGGGAACGTGTCTTCCCCCATTACTCGGAGCAATACGTGTCATTTCAACGGGTTAATACGACTCCTTTCCTGATCTATTGACTTATTACCTCGTCACATTATAAACAAACAACTTCGGAATTTTCAAACAACAAAATGGATAATCACATCCTTTTTTTCTTTTTATATGTGATGTGCACCTTACTTATTGTGCAGATATGGTACTGTGATTGGATTGTTCTGGGGGTGTCAAGCATTCACATATGCATTGTCTAGTTTAACTCTGATTAAGGCGTATACATGCTGGAGAAAACCAAAATCCATGTCTTAATCAGAGTTGGAGAACTCCTGTATTTATCAGCATAATGTGTTCATGTGCACTTCAGTTGTCCAGTTTTCCTCAGATTAAGACAATAATTTGTTTTTTACCAAGTGTAATGTAAACATACTGAACAAGCTCAGCCCATACAAGAAATCATGGCTCCCTAAAGAGGAGCTTCTGCCAGCTGTGCTAGAAAGTGGAGAACAGAATGCACACAGCTGCAGCCAGAACAAGCTAAACACTTCCTGGAATTCAAAGACAAACACCTGACCACGTCAACAACATAAACATAATACAGATGATGTGAGGAGACCATGCAGAGAGCTGCAGACCAGCAGCACAGTTTGTTTCTAACTTCTTTTATAAGGTTGCTCACATCCAACAGTTATGCTCAGCTTCCTGCTCATGATATACTTATTTTATTTTCTCTCTCTTCACAAATTAATTATTAATACCAATATTGTTTACATGGTTGTAATCCTTAAACTATTATATTAGCATATTTTAGTGTTCATAGCTTAAACTCTATCTCTCCCTGCTTCCTTTTAATAATGTGCATTGGTAATACTATAATTTACAGTGATCATGCCAATAAAGCCTGTTTGAATTTGAGAGAGACACATATTAACAATTAACATAGAAGGATAACTGTATGAGGCCACAGTGGGTCAGACAACGCCTCACTGATGGAGACAAGGAGGGAGAAAGCTGATCCTTCTTGTCTCTCTGTTCTCCTGTGTGTGTCTACCTCTCTCTTTCTCTCTCATGGAGCCACTGAGTCTTTCAGTCAAACCTGCAGCTGTCAGTGTCAGTCCATCTTGTCTGTTGCAAATCAGACAAACATGATTCCTCAATCACAAACAAAACACAAAAATAGCAGTAAGTGATCACTGTGAACACTGTCATAATGATAAAAATGTCACTAACACACCATTTTTTTATTAAATAAGACTCACCTGCATTACTCTATGTCAAATATAAAATAAAAATGTGTCAGCTAAGACAGGTGCAGAGTGTTTTTAGTCAGGTTAAATCAGGCAGTCAAGCACTTTAAGACATTCAAATGCAACATGTCAAGGTTCCAAGGTTCAGTGTGTGTGTGTGTGTGTCTGCATGTGTCTGTCTGCACAGTAACAGCCTCCCCAAGTTTTACAGTCAAGTATCTATCTGTAGCCACGGAGGTTCATCATTCGGTGCAGAGTGACTGCAGGAAGTGATGGATAACTCCTAGATGAATGCAGCTTTGCAGCAGGCACATACACGGACTCAGGCACACATGTAAGAACATTATTATTATTAACAGGGCTCAAGCCTTGAGGGCCGAGGCTGCAGATCTGTGATAGACTGCCTTTCAATTTTCTTGGAAGCATTTCACTAGACAGGGAACTTGATAAGAGTCACGACTAATGCAAGAACTTGATAAGAGTTTGTAATAAAGAAACATGATATGAATTAAAAAAGAGAGATAATTTGATAGGAGCCACAATTTACATTAAACTAGATGAGCGGAATTAATGAACGATAAAGGAGAAGAAGGATTAAGTGGTGATACAAGAATCGACTGCGCTTCATTGTGAATGGTACAAGAGGCATCTGTTATATGTGAGTGAACATCCAAACAGTCCAGAACATCTGGTAAATTAACTTTGATTTGTTGTGGAAAACTTAGAAAAAATTGTCTCTGAATTCCTGTTTTTTCCATTGGTGAAGTTGCCAGTTCTTCTCATCCGCCAATAACACCCATCAAGTCATTTAAATATAGGCTGAATCAACAAGGTTTTCATGGAGATTTTTTCCCTGCAATTTAATTGAAGGCAGACTACAATGCGAATTAACATTTATGTTTTGCAATGAGCCAAACAGATCCAAAAGTTGATATTGTACAGCAATAAAAGCTGCTTGGAAGGTCACTCGGATGCTGCGGAGGAAACATCTTAATTGATTTAATTGAAAAAAATGAGCATTAAACAATAGAAAGGTCACATTTAACAATAACTACAACACAGGTTCTTGTAGATGGATTTACTCTGACCCCCTTTCCCACCTTCTTATTTTTCTTCTTTTTTTTTTTTCATATCATGCGTGCGGAAATGAGTGTATGCATGGACTCCCTCCTCATCACATTCCTGAGTGAGTCTGACAACCATTTCACATGAGGGAAAGTACAATTTGGTTTAGGACCTCGTTCACTCTCCATTGCCTCAGTAATGGTCAAAAATGTGCTAATGAGGAAATGTTGTTCTTTTCCTTTGTGGGAAGCCAAGCATCGGTTCATCTGGAATGGAATGCAAATTACCCCCTGATATAGTGTATTTCAGTCGCGGGCTAATGTGCAGACATCATATAGCGAACGCATAAGGAACATTTCACGGTGAGAGAGTAGGAGGATGGGGAGGGAGACATACATGTGAGGAATAAAGTGTATGAAGAGGAAAAAAAAGAAGGAGCAGGCTGTGCTGTCAGATGGAGCAGGCAGATGGTTGGAGGATGCGGTTCCAATCAGTCTGGTGATGGGGGTGAATCCTCAACGCTAAATCCAGAGAAATCCTTACAATCAAAACACACGCAAGCTCCAGGCCAGCCTTAAGGTAACAGTAAACCCCCCCCCCCCCCCTCCCCCCCCCCCCCCCCCCCAGTGCACAAAAAGCATCCCTGTAATTCCCACTTACAGCTCCTGAGCACAATGGACTTCCTTTCTACCCATTTATTTTAGGACGCTGGGTAAGAGCACAACTGGTATTACTGACAGTAATTTTAGATTGAGGCTTGAATGTTTATTTGTTTGTTTTTTTCCATTTAATCTGAACTTTGTCAGTATCTTTCTGATTATATATAATATCAAGATATTTCTAAATATTATCTCCAACACACATGAAGATATGATAATAATTTGTTTTTACTATGTTTTTTTTCAAAACAACAAAAAACAAGTTAAAGTTGTGGTTACTTGACCTAAGCTGATATATATCTTGTGTTTCTTTTTTACATCTGCTGCTCTGAGTGGTCTGAAGTGGGCGGGGCTCAGTTGGAAAACACTGATGTCACGTTTTTCTTTTCACATCAAGTGACAGAATGTGATAACAGTTGTGGAGTTGTTTTTGAAGACTGATAATCAAAGTTAATGAAGTCATGAATATTTAAAGTTATTGAGAAATTCCTGAGACGTGTAGCCACATGTTCAGGGGCTTTAACGCGAGGCTTTAGAGCAACATTTCACCGTCGCCTCTGGTCAAATGTGTTAAGCCTGTTACATCTGTAACCCGTCCAACAGTGATGTCATGGTGCATGATACACCCTGGGATACACTTCTACATCGCTGCAGCAAGATAGTTAAGCTGCATTAAGCCACCGGACGTCAGCTCAACCAACATTTATAGTTTATGGAAGCTGCCACAGCTACTTATAACCAAAGCGGCTTCATAAACACAAACCTATGGGCAATTTCCCCACAGTGATAATGCTACTAAAACTGGAAACAAAAACTTTACCGACCGTCATACCACTTCTTTTAGTGAATTGTCTGTGTTTTTTATGTTGGGAATACCAAAAGTAAATTAACGAACAGGCTTGTGTAATATAAAACTGTTATACACACATAAAATTCTAAAACTAGCCTATGGCTGTTCATTATCATCAGGCAGGTCACGGAATCCCTTCATTCACCCCAGAGATCATTAGACCTGCCACAATAAAAATCATTGTCTTCTTCAGTTTACTGACTTCAAAGACCTTCTGCTCTGTTTCTGTTATCACCGTTTCCTACCCGCTGTTTGACACGTTCCCAAAAATCCCCGACCTCGGTCATGTGCCGGGTTCGCGAGGTACAGCTGTTTTAATTTGGGTGCGTCATGTTAGGTTTTTTTTTTTTTTTTTTTTTTTTACTCAAAATAAGAATCACTTCATGTGAGTTTCTGCTGGGTTGTTGATGTCATCACTAGGCTGCAGCTGCTTGTTGACATCATTACCACAGGACAGCTGAGAACAGCTGTGAGGCCCCAGAGACAGAGAGAGATAGAGGGACAGAGAGAGATAGACACAGAGAAAGAGACAGATACAGTGAAACAGACAGAGAGAGACACAGAGAGACAGAGGGGGAGACAGAGAGAGACATAGAGATAGAGACAGAGAGACAGACAGAGAGAGACAAAAAGAGACACAGAAAGACAGACAGAAAGAGACAGAGAGAGAGACTGAGACAGAGAGAGACAAAGAGAGACATAGAGATAGAGACAGAGAGACAGAGAGAGACAAAGAGAGACATAGAGATAGAGACAGAGAGACAGAGAGAGAGGAGGAGGAGTCTAGGTCATCAAACTAAAGCTCTACTGTCTCTCCACCTTTCTCTATCTCTTGTTTTTCTTTCCCTTTTTGTCCCTGTCTGTCTCTGCAAAGACCACAACCTTCCCGACACAAACTGAAACACAAACTTTGAGGAGTTCAACCTCTGGGCCAAACACATGCTGCCAAAAATACAGCGTGGGGAGTCGATTGTAGCCATAATCGTGGTTCAGTCGGTCTGAGGTGAAGTCAACCAACCAACAAGCATTATGACTTATTTCCCTCTATTTCTCTTTCTATCTTACACTTTATATAGCATGCATTCCATTTTCTTTATATACAGAGATTGTGGCTAGACAGTTGATTGTGATGTATGTAGAATAAAAAATCCTGTATGTGTGCTCATGCCTGCATGTGTGTGTGTGTGTGTGTGTGTGTGTGTGTGTGTGTGTGTGTGTGTGTGTGTGTGTGTGTGTGTGTGTGTGTGTGTGTGTGTGTGTGTGTGCGTGAGGGAGAATGACAGGAAATAAGCCATATTAAAGAGAGATTAGTCTGGCCAAAACCACAAAGCTAGGGGAGGCTGTTACTGTGCAGACAGACACATGCAGACACACACACACACACACACACACACATGCACACACACCTACCTCCCTTCATCTTTTTACTTTGCAGGTCAATCATAACCTCATTCAAAAACATATTGGATCATGTGGGTTTAAAAGTTTTCATCCTGAATTCCTGGGTTTTACTGGGCAAACCAGGACTATATTGACTGAGTAGGAATAGAAGGCAGTGAATGAAAGTGGATTGAATCATATTACATTGAAATGAACCCAATTTTATTTTACTGGTGGAATTTAGGTGAATTATGCTAATCAAATTCAAATAGAATGAACCATATTAGTTTAATCAGTTGATGATTAGAGAAAGCTGCTGAGATCTTTGGTCATAAATCACACGTCGCACATGTCACACTGTGTCATGTATGATGAAGACCAACTTGGGAGCTTTGGTGACCAACATACGGCCTGTGGAAAAATTCCAACAATTTCAGAAATTTAGGAGCAAATTCCCACCATGTAACAGCTGCTATGACCTAAACAAGAAACCAACCAACCAAACAGAAACAACACAAAATGACATATCAACCAGTGACATTTCCTCTTATTTTTGATAAAGGTTAATGATAAAAACACACTTGTCCTTTGTCCCTATTATAAAAAAGCCCCTTTTCAGTGCTTGTGTGTAAAGGTTTAAGTCTCTGGTTCCTGTTAACATACAAACTGTGAAATAAGACCCACTCATTCTGTTGTCCTCTGTAGCATTGCTGAAACCTGGCCAGGTTTTTTTATCAGTGGGTGTGTGAGAAGGCAGACTGCATTTCTGCTACAGTTGCTGGTACAGGTGTTTTTAGACCATAAAAGCAGCACAATTTTATAAGTAGATCACAAAAAATGAAGATATTTATGGCACACAGTAACTAAAAGCATGGAGTGACATGCATTGCTGCATTTTAAAAACATATGAGCGTGCCTCTGCTTTCATAAAGTTTTTTTACATCGTTGTGCAGTGATTCGCTACACATTCATCACACAATCCGACATGATTCAAATTGATACCGTACAGTCTGACTCAGATTGCAACCAAGATTCTGTTGTGTCGTCAGATCATATGCGGCGCAGGGTGCTTTTCATTTTTGTTTAGTCTGGACTAATTATGAAGTGATCAGTCAATTAATTGCTTAATCTGGTTTCAGGAGAGTGGAAGCGCTGTCTGCTGAAGTGTTTGACCAGGACACCGGATCCTTTTCAGTCCCTGACCTTCAGAAAAGTAAATACTTCCTCGCAGGAATCGACAGGGATCATCATTTGACATTAAATTGGTTCAGCTCATTATGTTTCAGTGTGCTCTTTCTGGGACTGAGCTGTGAAATACCTCATTCAGACGGCAGGTCAAACAGAGGAGCTAAAGGAGACACACACACAAGCATGCATGCATGCGCACACACACACACACACACACACACACACAAGCAGCTCAGATACCACATAGAGGGAAGCCGCAGCACTGTGAGCACAGACCAGACTGGCTCCAAATGTTAAACACACACACCCGTACGCAAGGCATGAACACACACACACTTCAGCACATATGCAATCATAAGAGTGTGCACACACACATACACTCCCACACACACACACACACACACACACACACACACACACACACACACACACACACACACACACACACACACACACACACACAGATGTCTGTACAGGGACACCAGGCTGCCCCACCTGTCCATTTTTGGACCACCAGCAGCTAATGAATCAGTGTCTGTCTGTGTGTGTCGAAGCAAAAGAAGAAGACAAGGACAACCAATCTAAACAAAAACAATATTATCTGCATGTATCTGTGTGTGTGTGTGTGTGTGTGTGTGTGTGTGTGTGTTGTTCCGCCTCAAGAGCCACACGCCAGTCAAAGATTCAATTATGAAAAACAAGAGATATTTATTCACGACTGACAACGGCAACACACACAAACATCTGCAGGGTTCGGAGCCATCTGCTGTTATAGACTGCTCAGTCAGCCCGGTGTGTGCTGAATGAGTCTGAATGCCACATATCATACCAGTTAGACATAAACCATTGTTTTCTGAATGTGCGTGGGCGTGTGAGAGTGGTTTCTCGGAGTATGTACAGCTTGTGGCTGGGAATGTCTGCAAATAGGAATGTCAGCTTCATGCAGAGCTATACTTACACAATCAAAATGATTACTGGGAGCAAAATGAACATGAAGATATGTAGAATGAGGGAAACATTAACCCGTATGTTGTCTAGGAAACACATAAGAGCTGTTATTGTATATGTTTCTTGACTCTTTTAAAACCAGCCTGAAAACGTTTTTATTCAGGAAGACTTTATGTTAATCTCTGTTAGCTATTTACTCTATTCACCCTGCGTTTTGCTTATTGTGTCTCGTTTTTGACTAATATGTTTGTACTATAGTTCTTTTTTAAATGTTTTTACTATGTTTTTATCATGTACTGTTGCCATCTGGGACTCTGAGGAATTAGTGTGATACAAATAAAATGCACTATTATTATTTATTATTTTATACTGAAAATACTGATCAGAAAAGCAGCTCCTAACATAGCCATTATCGATCCCACAGGGTAATTATCAGGCTGATATTGTGTAGCCTGAACCTATTCTAGGGCCCCAACTATGAATGACATCATGAATACAAGAAATATCCAGATTGGGGTCACTACATGAACCTACTCAATCTGATATTTTCAAATCTCTCTGCTTGAATTGGATAGAAAAGTGTGTGGATAATGATATCCACATATATATATATATATATATATATATATATATATATATATATATATATATATATATATATATATATATATATATATATATATGGATTCTGGTATTGAAGTCTGGTGTCAATCGAGATGCAGCTTTTCAAAATTAAAAGCACTCTAAACTACCATAAATGGTCCAGACTTTTTCTAAATCTTGACTCGGTTTTGAAAAGGCTGTTTTTATTTATCCTGTGACCAACAGACCAGTGAAAACATGGCCAACTAAGACTCTTCTCATTGATTAATGTTTGATTGGTTTGGTTTAGCAGTGCTTGCAGGTATGAGTCCCTAAAACCCAGACACTAGTTAGCAGTTTAGCACTTCTGGTTCCCACGTCTCAAAGTCAAGGTTTCTTGAATGTTTTTTTTGGTTAAGTGCCTGAAATAAAATCTGCTGATAAAATGTGTTTCCTTCTATGACATAAACCCATCAGTAAATACTTCACTTGTGAGTTTGGAAGCTACAACAACCTGTCATCCCTGCAGCACTCTATTAGAGGGCGGCCTAATATTCCTTCCTGTTATCTGCCAGCATGTTACCGACCCCTGCCTGTTCCTCTGCAGGCTGATTACCAGACACTGGCTGCTTACTGAGGAAACAATTTTTGCCTTTTTACTTCTGCCTCCTTGAATCTTATGTCCTCATCCCTGTGTTCAAAGATGTTACAGCAACACATTAAATGGTATTGGGTCTTTCTGGTCATTTTTGACCAGAAATCTCTTCACACAACAAGTGTTCATTCCCCTATTCACTCACATTCATAAACTGATGTTGGTAGCTGCCGTATCAAGTGCCAACCAGCTTATCAGGGGGATCTAATCCTTCAGACACACTCACACTGCTGGAACAGCCATCGGGAGCAATCCGGGGTTAAGTATTTTGTCCAAGGAGACATTGACATGTAGCCCTAAAGGGGCTGCAATCCACCGTCCGACCGGCTGAAGACGACTGCCTCTAAACCACAGTTCAACACAACACACACACAGCAAATCTAAATATATAAATGTGTGTTGATACTCATTCAGTTAAAGGAGAAGTGAATTTAAAGTGAAAAGTGAATTTAGCCTAGTTAGGTTAAATCAGAAACTTTATCAACCCAATAAAACTACTGCAGTAATGAAATCAGCAATCTCAATCCACCTTTATTGATTCTGCATCTGTTTTTCTGTTTGCTGAATGAAATGTACAGTGACATATTTTCTGTAAGTCAAGATTGCTGCTGTAGAGTAAATTAGAGTAAATGTTGTAGGCACCACCATGTACTAAGAAACCAGTCACAAATTTTGCAGTAAATCTAATATAAATAATGAAATAACTTAAAAAGATGCCACTGTGATGAAAGATGTCATTGGTAATAACTTAAAAACCAAAAATTAAGTTTTTTTTTGTTTTTTTTTTTTTTATCTCTATAGCTCTACAAAGAAACTACAGGAAAAAAACAAAAGTCACAAGCCTCTGCTCCATGAAACCAATTTCATAAATCACCATTAAATCCTCATGTTTCACATTCTGACTTCCACATTCACACAGAGCTTCATCTGTTTGAGGAGACAACTGCTGACCGACCCTGACTAGGCCCTAAATCTCATTTTGTACCCAGCAGTGGTGGAAGTAGAAATACCCAGATCCTTTACTGAGGTACCAGCATTAATACTGGAATGTCAAAATACTTTATGACAAAGGTTCTACGTTCATTATCCTTCTTAAGTAAAAGTATATAAGTATATTCCCAGCTAAATATATGTTAAAGCAGTGGTTTTCAAAGTGGTGTCTTGGGACCCCCAGGGGTCCTTGAAGAGGTTCCAGCGGGTCCCCAGGAAAAAAAAAATAATTAAATTTTTACTATGATTCCACAATGACAGCATGTAGGACCATTTCTATAGAGGACTGTCATAATTTAAAATGAATAGATATTTATTTTAGTACTATTAATGTTATTTGTGTATTATTTTTAAATTTTCTATTTTATATATTGAGGTGAAAATGAATTGGGTAAATAAATAGATAAATAAGTTTAATACAATTAATAAATAAAATGGAAAATCAAGTAAATGTGAACATAATACAAAAATAAATACATTTTATGAATGAATTAAATAGAAGATTTAAAAAAATATATAGGCATGTAATAGTATATTTATTTATGTACTGAATCATTATTCATTTATTCTTGATTATGCCAGTTTCAGTAATGTTGGCCTTGGGTTTCTGACACTTTCTTTTTCTTTTTTTTCTCTTTTTCTTTTATAATTTTCTTGAAGTGAAATAGTTTGAGAACCACTGCTTTAAAGTACTATAGTAAAAGTATTCGTTTTGCTGGAAATTGTGTCATTACTGACACATTTAATATATTTCACAATCACATGAAAGCAGCATCATTTTATTATTAGAGCTGGTGCAGGTGGAGCTAGATTGAACTGTTTGATGATAGACTGGGTAGGAAATAAAAAAATAAATATAGTAGTTCTGCTACATATATTTGTATTATGACGTTTGAGAACTATTGAAGAATTTTACCTCTTTAGGCCTCAAATGGTCATTAAAATGCAACTATGTGAGGGAATAATATTATGTTATAATATGTGACATTTTCATCTAAAAAGTATAGAGCAAAAGTACAATATTTCCCCCAAGTACATTAAAATTGTACTTTGGTACTTGAGTAAATGTAATAATTAACTTACCACCATTGTTGCACAGATGCTTTTCACCCCTGATAATCAGATAAGAAGAGTTAATACTTGTAACTTTTGTCCCAGGAAGACTCACTGAAAAACATATCAGCATAAATATCATCTATTAGTGACTGTCAGCAAAACTGTAACGTTGGCCTTAAAAAGCCATCGTCAGCTGAGCGATACTGTGTTTATGTGCATTTCATGTGTGTGGGGGGGTGTCTGTATGCACCGAGGGACATGAGTGACTTATCTGGGACAGGGACATCACAGAGAACAGCAGTGGTAGAAATTCAATTTTCTGGTGGTGAAAGAAGAGAGAGCGAGAGAGCGTGACTGAACAGGTGTGACTGCAGAGGTTTCCCTTTAATACAACCAAGATCATAGAATACACAGCAGAGCGGGCTGTTAGGAAAAGCCTTCCTGCTGACATTGTTTTATGTCTTTAAAAGTGTGTGAGAATTTATGTGTGTATGTGCGCACGCATGTGTGAGTGTATGTGAAAGCTGCAGCAGCTGAATTCAGTAGATATAAAGGAGCAGAAGTGTCACTCAAACCCAGAGGGAAAGAAGAGAGAGAAAGAGTGCACAGAACAAAGAAGAAATAAAACAAGGAGGCAACAGCTGAATTGCAAAGTGGACATTAGTCAGTGGAAGACAATAGCTACTCATGTTTTCACCATTTTTTACGACGTTTCTATTTTGCCCTCCCCCGACAGTCATCCTTCTTACTGCACCTCGGCTCATGCGTCATCGCACTGACTCATAAAAGGAATGAAAACCGCCGCTGGACCGCTCTCCGCACGGTGACATTTTCAAAGCATGTTGCACTTCTGGCCGCACCCCAAGCAGTGAGGTCACAGCAGGCGTTTGTCCGTCAGCTGTCAAAAGGCAAAACACCTGTTGAAGCATCACTGATTGGGATGCAGCCACAAGTGCTCCCTCCACACATCCCGTAGGCCCGACCCCAAAACGCATTGGACACATGCTCTGTACACTTAGAGTACAGCCAATTTAAAATTTCCATTCAGGGTCACTTGAATAGTTTGCTGCAAAATTTTTATTGAGTGGAAGGCGGTTAAACCTGTTGGCCACTGTAGGCGGGAAAAAATACATTCTATACTTTAAAATATGCGGTGGAGGTGCATCATAACTTAAATTTAGCCCAGAGAAAAACATCCTGTACTTATAATAAAAGAAAAATAAATAGATTTAGGTCTTGACTGAGCAGCGTAGCTTCCTGTGAGGGTGAGACACTCAAACACATAAACATGGGTGTTTTTAAAAAACAAACTTTTATGGTCTCCTCTTAAAAAAAAAAATAAAAAATAAAAATTACGTCCACACCACCGGTGTGATAAAATATATCTCCGACCACATGAAGCCACAGGATCTGCTTCAAACAATGTCATGGGCATGTCAAAGCAGTAGGTGGCGATAGCAATCCTAACAGAAAGGCCATTTTAGCCAATCACAAGGCTACACCACTCTATCAGTCTCCGTGGATACAACGTCCCGTTTACCATCGCACAGTTTGATGTCAAACCATGATGACAAGAAATTGTGGTACATGTTTTAATTTTTTGTGGAAATTATGTCTACTAAAGACAAGAGTTGATCAGAAAGATGCAAGAGATTCACTTGGAAGAGGAAACTCTAAAAAAAGTTTTTGAAAAATAGGGTCAAGTGGGAGGGGAAGATGATATTTCTTCTGGATTACAAAGTAGGATATAGTACAATAAAGTAGTAGTCCTGCAGATGGCAGCAATGCAACTTTTTGGATGCCGACTACCTTAAAACCCTAAAGAAGAAGAAGAAGAAGAAGAAGAAGAAGAAGAAGAAGAAGAAGAAGAAGAAGAAGAAGAAGAAGAAGAAGAAGAAGAAGAAAGAAAGAAAGAAAGAAAGAAAGAAAGAAAGAAAGAAAGAAAGAAAGAAAGAAAGAAAGAAAGAAAGAAAGAAAGAAAGAAAGAAAGAAAGAAAGAAAGAGTTCACCCTGGACTCAAAAACTCTGGTTTCAGGAGCCCAAAACTACGGTTCGGTGTGGATGAAAGGAAGAACCATGCCGAGAAACACACAGTTTCAAAAATACCTGTGATGGTGAGGACGGCCCCTTATTCACAAACACAGTAAAAGTAGCACTAATCTGACATTGATGTTATTGTTAAACTATCAGAAATATTGTATTTTTTATTCTGGTACACACCTTTCTTATTGAGATTGTGTGGGCACAGGACATTTTCACAAAGAACATTTCATACTTTTACAGGAGATTGCAGCATCACTCGGGTTAAGACTTTCAAGGCCATAAAAGTGCCTTACAGCCAAATTAGCAAGAATTATGTTTGCACATATATTTCAACAAAGTTATGCTGTTGTATGGAAACACAGTTGAAACAGAGGTGATTATGATTAGAAGCTGCAGCATCTGAGGCTAATTTTGTGCGAACAAAACTCTAAGATGCAGAGCACACTCTGGTGTACAATGCAATGCAGCAGTGACAAACTACTTTTGGTCTGCTCATGACTCCAGGTTGCAGGGTAAGAAAACAGGGTGGCATTATCACACATTCTCAGTGGATTTATGAGGGCTGGTGTGCAGCAGTGTTCTCCCCTGTGATGTACAGTACTGACAGTTTAGTAATGGAGAGTGCAAAAGGAGCTTCTCTTGAGAGGAAACTTGTCCTTGAGGTGCAGCACTGCAAGTTCAAATAGCGAACAGTGCAAATGTGCTGCAAAGGGCACAGGATGTCTCTTCTTGCCCACATTTTTCGATTTGTTGTCGAGTCCAGAGGCCACTGTGGTGAAAGTTTGTCATTCAACACATGTTGACACATGAAGAGAAGGAAAATTGCATCTCAGGTCCCAGCTGTGTGAAAAAAGTAATATATGGGCTTAACAGCTAAATGAAAAAAGACATATAATAGTTTAAAACAGTGTTTCTCAAAGTGGGGTCCAGGAACCCCCAGGGGACCTTGAGGAAGTGGAAGGGGGTCCCCAGAAAAAAGGAGATTTTCCACAATTGATTATACTTAATTCCACAATGACTATACATTTGTATAGAGGACTGCCAATAATAAAATGTAAATTTAATTTAGTAGTATTTATTCCCTATTATTTGTGTATTCATTTACACATGAATTTATTTAATTTCAAATTTTCATTGAATGGGGTTAGTGAATAAATGAATACATATAAAAATAATACAGAATAGAAAATCAAACAAATATGAAAATAATACATGAATAAATTAATTTATGAACTAGTTAAATGGAGAATTAAATAAATATGGACATTCAATGGTATAATTATACATGTACTGAGTTATTTTTATTTTTCTTATTCTTTATTCACAAACCTTATAAGTTTGGGTCCGTAGTCTAATTTTTGTGAGTTTAAGCATCCTTGATGTGAAAATGTTTGAGAACCACTGGTCGAAAAGACTAAAATAGTCAATACATCAACATAATTTAATAACTTAAAGTAACTTTAAAAATAAAGCAAAGAAACAGTGCAAACAGCAAGTGCCACAATCTAAATGATAGCCACTTTATTATAAACAACACTGTGGAGAAGATGTAAAATAAATGTAAAAGTGTAAATGATTGTTGAGGAAATGACACACATCACACAACTGAGCCTTTACATGGTTCCATAAACTGACATTTCCTGTGACAGTCCAGGTTTGCTCTCCAAATAATTTATTATTTTTTCCACCATGATGACATTTAACTAACACAATATGAACAGCCATGATTCTGCTCCACCACCCAATCACAGCCACAGGAAACGTATGCTGCAATTATAAATGGAAGGCCAATGAAAAGAAGCTGATGCATGCAGGTCCTGCCCCAATAACCTGGTGTTGTTGGACAGGCTGGATGAGGATTGATGGGAACAGAGTGTTGAGAATGTCACTAGAACCCTCCTGATGACTGTTGATGCATAAACTGACAGACTGTGCAGAATACTGAGATGTATCCAAACACTCTCATTGATGCTTTAGTCATATGAACCATGGATCTGACTTGCGTTGTTTTGCTTTGACAATCTTATCAACTCCACTTCAAATAAACACATACCTGCCATTTTCAGCTAAAAGGGGGGGATGTGTGACAATTGGCACAGAGAATTAAACACTGATCTCAACTCTGCCTTCCTTGCATTTCTTCCATAATAACCTTTGATTAAACTGTGTCTTTCTGTGCAATTACAGGTGCTGACTAGGTGATTTTGCTTAATGATACCGATAATCATGTGAAAATGCTGTTAAAATGGTAGATCTGAAAGCAGCTTCTGCCTTTCTATGGTTTCATTCCTATTAAATCACTGGCATCTGTTGGTTTTATATCCAATGATCTGTTATTACCAGTAATTTCAGAAGCATTTTAACGTGACCATTTGGTTTCTTGTCACTTACAAGGAGGAATTAAACAGAGCTGAGATACTGACTGGAGGACTATTGCAGGTCTATATGACCGGACTGTGTTTGAAATATTACAGGGTTATTAATTTGAAATGACTGATACAGAGAGTGGCGCCATTCGGCATAATGGCATCACTCAGTCATCCAATGAAATTAACTTCATCACTCAGTCAGTCAGGGAACAGAGTTTTGTGTTTCTAGGGCCGGCACAGTGTGATCCAGCCAAAAAAGGAGGAAGGAGGGCGAGGTAGGGAGGCGGAGAGTGTTGATGAAGAGAAAAATGGGGTTAATGTATGAAAGAATGTGCTTTCAGAGAGGAAAAGGGAAAGCCATGGCTGCAGGGCCTGACACTGTCCCAGTTTTACTACTCTGCCTGTATCTCCTGTGGCTCCCCAGTACATTTCCACCCAGTTGATTAATGCTGCCATCACAACCATCGCCAGCCTCTTTGAAGACTGGAGAAAAAAAAAAGAAACTATGATGATCCACATAAAATTCCTGCTCAGCATTGCACTCAGTTTTAGACTACAATTCTGGGGCGTGATGGCACACTGGTGGAACTAGGCCATGACGGCACACTACAGTATGGCTCGGGACAGCGTGGAACAAATTCAATTTACGGCAGGAGCCGGAGTTTGAACAGAATGTTTTTTTTTCTGAGAGCTGAGGTCGCTACTTTTTGTTTCAATAATTTCTTTAAACGTGACAGTTTTATGGCATCAAAGGTGTTTTCCTTGAAAATCTAAAAGGTTTGCTTTGTGCAGACGGGACGGTCTTCTCTGTTGCAGCCCTTTGTGAGCCACTTTAGAGCCACTTTGTCTTTTGCAGCCAATACCGGCAGCATCAATTTAACCGTAATAGGAAGCGATCTATCCCGGCACACTAAAGTTAGGCTCATCTCACACCCCTAAAGCTGTGAAAGAGGCGGTTGCAGAGAGACCGCAATCCGGAAAAACCTATAACTATTTCAAACGATGATAGTTTGAAAGGAAACAGTTGATTATATCCTTTTATTCCACGGTCTGGGTGAATATTATTTGCTGATTGGCCGGCATCAAAACCATTTAACGCACACGTAGTTGGGCTCAAATTTAATCACCTGTTCTAAATTCCTCTAAAGCACAGCTTTCAAACTTCACTTGTTATCAACTGCCGCGAGCACAGCTGAGTAATCAACTTGATAAACTAACAACCAGAGTGTGAAGGAAAACACACCCATGGCCGATTTCAACATTTCTTTCTGTCTATTTGGAGAAAACAACCATTTTACAGAATGGGAGGCAGCAGAGGAAAAGTAAATGGAAAAGAAAAGAAGAAAAACAATCGTAAAATGGCAGAATAAATGAGCATCTTCTTGGCGGCTGTCTCTTATTTAACTGAATCGATTAAGTGAATGAAGTGCCACTGATCTCCAGCTTAAGTTTTTGTCATGAGTTAGTGCCACAGAGCCTTCAACTTACCTCATTATGAGTTGTGGACTAGAATACGTCCTGTTGTCAAGCCGTATCTAAAGTCCATCCTATTTACTGGAGTAGTGAGGAATTTTAACATTGCCTGAGAATGGGATGGTGCAGTTATTAGTCAGGCCCTTGTGTGTTACCAGGGAAACAGAGTAAGGGATTGTGAAAAACTTTTGATTGCAAAAAGGATGAAAACATGAATTAATGGTATTATTGTTATTTCACTGTTTTCTCTGTACAAGCAGCAATGTTATTTTGCTTTCTTTTAAATCCCTAAGTCTATTTCTTTTTAATAAGTATAATTTGTTTAAATCTTTCTCAGACAAACAGATGAAGATTTAGGAAAGTTTTAGTAGCCCTTCTAAAATTCTAGAAGTTGCACTTAATAATATACACGAAAATGATAGCAATCTCTTACACTATTTGAAAAGCGCACAATAAGATTCCTCCCTATAATATTATGAGGCTATGTTGACTTTAATTCCCAGTGTATGAAATTGCAAAATACAAGATGAAAGATGAAAGAAAACGATAAAAAGTATTTCCAATCAGACAAAAGTTAAAAAAAGAAAAAGTAATACAGAAAAGATGTTTTGAAGAGAATTGCAGACTTCTTTCTCTATTTCTTCTTCCTTCACACATAGACACACTGTTTCTGATGTGCTGTGTCTGGCTCTTGTCTGTCTATGCAGGAATTTGATAATAATTCAGTCACAGATAGTCTATGCTTATATAAAATATCCTGTTTTACAGACTCCAGTAGTCATCCTAGTTAGACTGGAGCAGCTGATGAATATTGCTGTATGTTAAAGCTTCCCTGTGGAGTTTGTGACCTCTAGTTGCTCTAGTAGGTGGTGACAAGCAGGAAATAAAATGATTCATGTTCAGGTTACACCAGCGACCTAAAATAAAACGATTAAAGCCACGAAAAACTGTCGCTCATATTTTGAAGTGTAATTTAAGGGCTACATCTTCTGTGTTAAACATCAAAACCCTTTTTTCTTGCTTCTAAAAGACTTCAGACACTGACGATTGGACAGACTGTGAAATTTCCTGCTGGCAGCGAAACGCGGCCTGTGCCAGAGACCAGCGTGATGACCTATGGTGTTTTAATAGAGCTGGCAGGTCCTGGTGAAGGAGGCCTGAGATGAGTTGGGACCTCGTCCAACTGAAGACGGCTGAAGAGAATGAATGGGGAGCTGAGTGGAGAAGTGGCTGCAATCATGTGCTAGAAGTCCCTCTGCGAGTGGACAAACATCATTCAGAGACAGAGACGAGCGTAATGAAAGAGAGGGAGCGGAGAAAGGAGAGAATGAAAAATGAAAGCGATGACAGTGATGCACAGCGACGGGGCAGGGTGCTGAGGGGCTGAGTTTTCACACGGAATACTAATCCGTAGTTGGTTTGCGCCTGTTAAATGGAATTATACATCGATACACTGGCAGCAATATTCCAACACCTTCTCTTTTTGGATATTCCACTGCCTTATGTTAACATTTCTTTTGCTTTTTAAACTTATTTCAGACAAGTGTGAACCGCTTTGGCAGCTCAACCTTTCGCTAGTTTGAGGTTAAACCAACATTTAAAAGATGTTACATTTCACAATGCAGTGAATATGATTGTGTTGCTGTCATTTCTTCCCTGCTCTTGCAATGTATGGTATGAAAATTATTTCGCAATATTGTGTAACACAATATAAATTACTGCGGTATGGTCTATGGTGATGTTATCATGAGCAAAATATCCTTTATGCAGAACCAGTCAAAGTTTGGACATATCATTCCTTTCACTTGAGAAAGTGGGTTCAGACCTTTGACTGGTGCTGTATATGATATTCTCTCTATATAATATTCTCTCTATATATTATATTAACGTATACTGAGAATATTCATAAGGACATCGTTCTTGCTGGTATTGTGAGACAAAAGGGGAAAAAGAGTGTGTGAGATTGACTCTAGCAGAATAATAAACATTTCTATCTGCCTCTGTGGAACCGAGGCGTGCGTGGAAATGATGAATCTGAAGTTTCATCATTACACACACACACATATACTCACAATAGTAGATAACACATGACTCACACACAAACACATAAACAGATAAACCCACACAACAGAGCTAGAACAGTTCATTTTGTTGTTTGGTCATTTCAGTCCAAGCTGCTAATAGCTGACTCAACCTTTTATCTGATGCAAAACAAGCCCCATAAAATGAAGACTATCACATGGAAGCACTGTGATTAGTTTATAAAGCTTTGTGTGCTTCTAACAAAACTCCTTTTCCTAACTCGATGTTAATAATTTATGAAAGGAGAAGAGTGCTCTCTTAAGTTAAATGACTGAATTGGACTGCAAAGCATTCCATCCCATTCTAAATCCATATTCACAGAAAGACTAGTATTACCTTGGGACCTCATGTGATTTGTAATAATTGCGGAGGTTGTTTATGGTCTACAGTAGCTACATGTTTTAACTGTGACATGTTGTTATGCTGCAAATGGGAAAATTTGACAGAAATAAGTGTGCGTCCTGGTATTAGTTCAAATGCAAACGGTTGCTCTGCATCACACTTTCCATCACAGTTATGGATTTGGATGATTTAGAGACAACTGCTGTATTTTATGGAAAAAACAGTTTGTATTGTTTGTATGTATTTGACTGGTGTGAAATTATAAAGATAATTCACAGTCTACTGAATTTTGTCCACAGAAAGCTGGACTCATATGTTACCGTACATGTCACAGCTGGTCTGTGTAGTGTTAATGTTTGCTAACTCTACACTAATAGACTTGTAATCACATTTCCAACCAGTTATTACTTTAATTTTGTGCAGTGCAATATTGACACTTAACAAATCATCACACATTAGGTGTGATATCTAATTGCAATCTCTGTAAACAACAAGACCTTCACTAATGACATTGGTAATCTCTGCAGAGCACATTTTATACTAGTGATCCATTTTTTCGTTTTCCCTGCACTTGAAACATATCTTTATTAAAATCCCATGAATCGTCTTATCTGGATGTTTGTTTGAAAACCTTTCAGACAACACAAACATTGTGTGACTGTGGATGCAGATAGTGGATTTATGAAAATGGGGACATGCATATGAGCCGTGCACATTGCCATGGCAACATGTCTCTGTTGATGTCCGGCGTTTCTTAAAGGTGGAGAATGCAGGATCTGTCAGTTGCTGTTTGCGAACGCAGCGTGCAGGGACCGGTCTCACATACCCCGCGCTGCTATTGGCTGGGGGCTACATGCTCACACACATACGCACACACACACACTCACACACACACACACACACCTCAGGGACAACGTCCCAAATACATCCCTGTCCTACTAAAACAATGATAAAAGAAAATAAGGCAGCGGGCAGTTTCTCTGCACCTAAACACCCCAGCACATACTTCTAGTGGGTCATACCTGTTGATTAAGAGGGATTACGTTCGTATGAGTTTATATATTTTAAGGTAAATCCTGCATACTCTACTATTAAAGCGACTTGTAGAATAAAAGGTCAAACATCAGTCAGAGTTCAGCTCCCAGCTTTGTACATTTAAGAGCAGAAGCGTTAAATTGTACCAGTGTTCCCATTGTTCCCAGTCTAAACAGAAGGCAGCCGGGAAGGAAGACGGTATGTGACCTTGCTTCTTTCTGCTTACATAATCCCTGTCCTGGAGGGTGAAAACTGCCAGATCCCTCAGACACACACACACACACACACACACACACACACACGCACACACACACCGGACAAAATTCACTACATAACTGCCACTAGGCTTTTGCATTTTTCTTCCAACTTTCCCCACACACTCCCTTTCCCTCCAACATACTATTTGAAACAACTGCTATACACACCCCTAAAACACACTCACACATTGCTACTTATAGACATGTGCAATAATCAATATGTGTTTTTAATCTATATTTTTGTGCAGTTTTTTTTCCATTGAGCCAAGGTTACACACAATTTTGTTGCTGCTGTGACTGCTTTTATGCATGGTCTTGAATGCTAAAAACCTTGAAATTGTCATCCTCAACTGGTGCAGCATTACAGCACAATAGCATGTTGAGAGACACCGCTTAAGAACATGAAGTAGCCAGAAACACACACATGAGGATCTGATGATTTATAGACGTGCTGTACATACAGACAGAACATTTATTTATAAGTACATACACAAACCACTAGCAAACACCACACCAATCTGAATATGCACGCATAGTATTTACACACATATTCACACACTCGCACACACACACACGTACACACACAGAGAGCCAGGAGTGGATGTTTGGACATGGACGTCAGAGTGGAAAGCTGATCACTGTTGTACTGCAGCCATGAACACTGTGGATCAGTGTGTCCCGAAATAACCTGAAATATTCTTATCTGACTCCCAAAAACTCATACTGTTCACACTTTACACATGTTCACCAGTACAGCAATAATATTTCTTTAATGCTTGTGTAGCCATCATCTGCTATAGCAGAAGGGAAAACACTTCTGTAAAAGCAAGCACCTCTTCCATTGTTGAAGATCAAATTGCTGAAAAGTCTAAATTACACATTTCAGAGTGCAAATTATTGTGAAGTTTATAGAAAAAAAATCGTCTAGGACCAAATGAACTACCTCAGAAAGTTCTATCAGTCCTACAGGCAAAAAGTGAAGGGAAAAGAATGACTTCACAAAAGGTCCATAAACACTGCTGATGATGAATTGAAGTTGAGAGCTGTGAGAATGAACAGCAGGTCGATGAAGAGGAAGACCTGTGTTCGCTGCCATGTTTCCAAATTCTCTTCAGATGTGTGTGTGTGTCTGTGTGCATGTGTCTGTGTGTTAGTGTGTACACTGATCTCTCGTCTCTACCGTAGCCAAGGCTCTGTTTCCTGCCAAGTCTAAAGTGGGTGGTGGGTATTTTTCAACATCTCTCCATTACAGAGAAAGATGAGGAGGAGTTGGAGGTGGAGGATGGAGGAGGCATATTTGCAATAAGACAGGAAGGAACTGAAAGACTTTAACACACACATACACACACAGAGGTAACACACACCTTCACCGTCTGCTGACACGTGGAGAAACCACAGTGTTTCAACAAATCCCGTCTCCCAGGAGAAACGTTCCACTTCTTCAAGCACATCACCAGTTTGAACTCATCTGTTATTACAACAGACACACACATTACGCTGCATGTCGCTGGAGGAGTTAACAGAGTCTTAAAAGTAAAACTACCTGGAGTCACAAGCGATGACTCAGTGTAGAAAAACTGTTCAGAGTTGCCTGCATGTTGAGCAGGAGTCGACTGGTCTGGTTTCAAGTGTCATCAGTTTAATTAGCCAGAAAACGTGAAACGTGATGCCAGAAGCTGTCTGACTCTTCCACCAGGAAGTAGCACATAAATGCCAGCTCATATCTTACAGGATACAAGGATGGTGAACTGATTATGGAGTTGTGGCTGTACAACACAACACGGTGTGGATCAGTGTTGTACACTACCGTTCAAAAATTTGGGGTCCCTTAGAAATTTCCTAATTTTTGAAAGAAAAGCACTGTTTTTTCAATGAAGATAACTTTACACTAATCAGAAATGCACTCTCTATATTGTTAATGTGGTAAATGACTATTCGAGCTACAAATGTCTGGTTTTCGGTGCAATAGCTACATAGGTGTATAGAGGCCCATTTTCAGCAACTATCACTCCAGTGTTCTAATGGTACAATGTGCTTGCTTATTGCATCAGAAGGCTAATGTAATAGAATGTTCCTCATTACTGTTCAATATTTTGAACAGTAATGTATATTCAACCATTTACTGCGGTTAAGGTTGGAGAACAACAAAGTAAAGTTAATGTAACTGTGCTTCTCCCACTCCCACTCATTCATTAATTCAAATGTTATTACATAACAGTCATCTAACTATAAAGTAAGAACTGTCTCTCACACACGTAGCACATGCAGCGTTGAATTTGGCACAATTTAGAAACACAATGTTTTATAATACTATATTTCTGTGTCTCTCTCTCAGCTGGCAGATTTTTTTTCTTGCCATCGCCACTATGTGTTTGTTCAAGGAGAAATATTTCATCTCTATTTGTTTATATGATCTAGACCTGCTCTATTTTGAAAAGTGTAATCGGATAACTTGGGTTATGATTGAGTGCTATATAAATAAAATTGACTTGATTTGTCTGATAACACAGTACATATGGACTTCTTAGCAAAAAATGTTTTACACGTTCATTGCATGTTTATGGGTCGATGTTTTAATTTCAACCTTAAAATGTGCCGCTGTTTCTCTGACTGATGTGCTTTGGCCTGACCAGTGACCGGTGACCAGTGACATCTCACCCTCATCTCCATAGTAACAATAGGAACAGCAGCGTGGGGGTTAACCCTTAACCTAATGTGTGCATCCGTGCAAACTGGGGGATGGGATTGATGGGATTCCACCCATACACACCCGTGGGAATAGCAGTCAAGCTCCAAAGCTTGTTTAGGCTTTAACACCCATTATGCATCACCCTCCCTCCCCAAACTAAATAACACACACACACACTAACTCATTACACCCTCTCCCAAGCTTTAAGCTGCCCTTGACCACCACGCTGCCTCCATCCATCAATCCAGCATCTGACCCACCTCTGTATCTGTATGGGCAGGATGATGGCAGGGCCAAGGAGAGAGGCTGATATAAAGATGACCTCACCAGGATTCAGGGCAACATGGATAAAAGGAATTAGGGCAACACGTTACGTAAATTAAGTACTGGGGTGGTAGAGGGGAAGTCTCACTCGTTTAGCATTGGACAGAGCTGTATATTAACAACATCATCGCCAAAGCTGTCATATGGTTCCACATATATCGCCAGTAAGGAAATCTTATATAACATTATATATTATTATAATATATTATATTGATTGATATGATATTGATATTATATTGATACACTACCGTTGAAAAGTTTGGGGTCACTTTGAAATTTCCTTATTTTTTTAAAGAAAAGCACAGTTTTTTTCAATGAAAATAACTTTAGTCAGAAATACACTCTATACATTGGTAATGTGGTAAATGACTATTCTAGCTGCAAATGTCTGTTTTTTGGTGCAATATCTACATAGGTGTATAGAGGCCCATTTCCAGCAACTATCACTCCAGTGTTCTAATGGTACAATGTGTTTGCTCATTGCGTCAGAAGGTTAATGGATGATTAGAAAACCCTGATGCAATCATGTTAGCACAACTGAAAATAGTTTAGCTGCTTAGAGAAGCTATAAAACTGACCTTACTTTGAGCAGATCGAGTATCGGGAGCATCACATTTGTGAGGTCACAACTATATTTTCTATTCATTTTACAACTTATGGTGGTAAAAAAAAGTGAGACTTTTCTTGGAAAACACAAAATTGTCTGGGTGACCCCAAACTTTTGAATGGTAGTGTACATCCTCTCCGGCATTCCACACAAGAACAAAAACAGTTTTAACACAACCTGATATATCCAGGTATTTATATCAATATAACAAACATATCATGGCATACTAATCATCATATCATGTCTAATTGTTCCCATTATCCTCTTATACAAACCGAGGAATCTACGAATCAAATCAAATGCAGACAACACTTTCTACATCAGTCAGTCATCACAGATTTTGACATCCCACCACAAGAGAGTACAGAAGCCGCCCTGTCAGCGCTTTGCAAAGACATGAACCGCTCAGAGTCTGGTAATCCTGATGCTGCGCTCATTGTTGCTGCACATTCATATCAGGCTAAACTTAGGATGGTTACGCCTAACTTCTGTCAACATACTGACTGCACCACAAGGGGAATAAAAACTCTGGATCGCTGTTGCACATCAATCAGACATGGTTACAGAGCAGAATCACGTCCCGCGTTTGGAAAAAAGTGACCATGTAGCTATCTCGCTGAGGTCTAAGTATGGTAACAAATGATGGATGGCTCCCGTGAGCTCAGGAAACAGCCCGGCCAATCAGAGGTCGCCCTGCAGTCTGCACTACATGACACAGGCTGGAGCAGGTTTCACATACGTGATCTGACATCTGATATACCGTAATTTATTTTACAAATATTAGCTGAGTTTGGTACAGGTGTACATTTTGATAAATAACTGCCAGTCCCAGATCAACACAGTCTAATTCATAAAAAAAAATAAAAAAAAAAATCATGGTGTAAGTTTTTCTTCTTTGCCTTTTTTTCCACACACAACTCCGTCCTGACCACATCACTGTCTCAAATGCCATTAAAGAACACACTCTGTAAGATTGTTTAATTGTCGATTTTCATCGCTATGAAAGTATGACAAGAAATGGGAGAAGCAGACATTTAACTATAGTACTATAATCTGACTTTAAAAAATGTAAGTTGTACAGTAGTTTTCAAATCCAATTGTACCTGGTTGAGAAAAATATAACTAGTAAACAAGCTAATAAGCATGAAAATAGTTGAATGCATATTAATACTTGTGCTTGCATAACACACTCGTGCAAAGTTGTGGACGCACGTAAACATAAACACAAAAAAGTATAATTGCAAAGAAATACCAGGAGGCACAGTGCATAGTCATCTAGTTTTAACTACTCCTTCAGTGGCACTACACGCATGTGTGTGTGTTTATGTGCATGTGTGCGTGTGTGTGTGTGTGTGTGTGTGTGTGTGTGTGTGTGTGTGTGTGTGTGTGTGTGTGTGTGTGTGTGTGTGTGTGTGTGTGGAGGGAAGTTTCATTACGTGGCATCACTGAAATTGATTAATTTTCTTTCTGATGAACCTCAGAGAGGAAGATGAGATAGAATGAATAAAGAACAGCATGGTTCATAAGCAGAGAGATCATATGGCTGCACACACACACACATGCTCGAAGGCATTTAAAAAAACATTAAAAATGAAACATTCAGACCAGGTTGAAGCCTTGGCTTTTGACTTTCAGGGAACATTTTTACACAGGTTAACCTCAGGTTTCAGACCTTTGACCATATTTGGGAAGATATCCGACATCATAACTATATATCAATAACATAAGAAACCACAGAAAACATGATATTGCCCTTTGAGGTCAGGTTAACGTTAGGTCTTGTGTTTGCTCTTACATGATATCACAAAAGACACAGGTTCAAAGGCTCATTACAGGGATTGGTAACAGGCCATTTCCTTTTTGGAACTCCCAACCTAATCTTTACACTCACACACACACAACACAAGACACGTGGGAATGACAGGGCAAAGGAACCATAGTAACTTCAGGGCGTCACCGCAGCAACCCAGTTAAATACAGGTAGGGAAGAAGATCAAGGGTTGAGGTCATTATGGCAGACTGCTTTGATGGGAAGCCTGAACTAATTTCTCAGAATTGATCGGATAATCCTGCAATAAAAGGAAACAGAGCAGCAGTATTTGATGAAATCTCATTATAAAACTGTGTGTTCAGAATATGAGAGCTGGTCTTATCGGGTCACTCAATGATATGATGGATATGCTGCAGGTTAGTTTAATACATAGTCAATAATTATAGACTGAGTGTCTATCAGAAGTTCTTAACATTGATTTTGATATGACATGCTGATATTTTGATTGGCAGAGTTCTATAGAATCCCATCAGGGTGTTCTGCCTCTGACAGGAACAGCCACAGTATTTATTGTATTATTGATCTTGCTTGAACATTAAAATGATCAAAATTCCAGATGTATGCAGCATTTAACAATGAATCCTCACACAGACACTAAGAACTATCCTGATTGATGAATAGATAAAAAAAGATACCTGGGATACCTCTATTAGTCACTATAAGAACCAAACAATACAGTACATACCCGGCCAGCCAAGACCAGGAAAAGACCATGAATCAGTAAATCATCCACCACATTCATCATTATCTATTGATTTCATTACATTTTAATGGCCCACTTTTATCCAGTCTTGAATGTGAGCCTGTTTGAAATCTTGCATATTTTCTGACAAATGAAACCTTGCGCTTGTTTCAAAGGTTGTTTACTTTTTATACATCATTCCTAAATGAACACACTGAAATGTATTGCTGTGTCCATGTCTTGTAGATTATAATGGCTTTTTTTCCTCTAAGCACTATGAACGGGAAAGTAGTTTCAAACGTTCAGGCCATATATACAGTAAACATAAACTGGTCCAACCTCTGGGCAATTTTAATACAGGAAAAGAGCCCGATGTCATCAATCAGCTATATTTGAGGCTGCACTTTTTTTTCAAAAGCTCTGTTATGTATTTTATTTTTAAATGCAGCACTTAGTTTACCTGAAATGAATAAAGATCCACTATTATAGTAGTAAACGGTCCAATATATTATACTTTTCCTGAGTTTTATTTGAAGTGTTTATATCACTAACAAGAGATATTTGTGGTTTTAAGCACCAAAAATCATCTCAATAGTAATATCACTTCTTTCAAGCTTCTCTATGGAGCTCTAGGAAGAGCTGGCCTTATGTGTCTGACTCATTAATATTAATCAGGCTCTCCTCTAATTGGATGATTTTAATGGCCATACAGTTGTGACATCACACCTTCATTATGTATTTCTCTGTGACATGGGACGGTATTTATTTAGCACCTTCTCTATGATCAAAAATCCTTTTAATTTCTAGAAAAAACAGGGCCTTTAACTTCTGTATGTTTAGAACAGGCGTGCACAAAATGATATATCTGGTAATAATTACTTTTTTCAGTTGAGATTTTTTTTCTGGGCACATATTTCAGAGTGTTAGAGAATGATCAGAAGCCTGAGGAGCACCAACAACAAAAGGAAAAGCTGTTCTTGCCGCTGACTCAGCAAGTCTGCTTCTTTTTCTATGTCCATAGCAACACATTTACAACCATTCATACCTGACGCAGAGTGTTTCTGTTTGACCTGTCTGTCTCCTCCAGTAAGTGTGTGTGTGTGTGTGTGTGTGTGTGTGTGTGTGTGTGTGTGTGTGTGTGTGTGCACCAGTACTGCATGTGTGTGTCAGATTTAACTCTCTCTGCAGGACCCCTGTTTTCTTTGTGTGCTGGGCGATACACATCAAAATGTATGTGCACATACCCACACACACACACACACACACACACACACACACACGGTCACACACCATACCCTACCGTTAAAGGAGATTAATTCACACTTTCATCACCAAGCCTTGGTCCCAGGGGAGACTGGAGGAGACTTGGGCAAAGTGGCTGCAGGGGATTGCAGGGGGTAATGGGTTATAGGTGTGTGTGTGTGTTTGTGTGTGTGTATTCACTGGCAATAAAGGATACACTCACAGTGCAGCGCTCTCTCTACGGGGCCCTAAAACAAACACCGGCTGATCAGGACTGATGCAGGAGAGTGTTCTGTGTTTATTACTGAGGGCATGTGATGTGATCCAAGGCTACAACTAGGGATGGGAGGATAAAAGATTTTATGATCGGGATGACTAAACACTCAGGATAAGTTGATCATGGTTAATGTCCATTATCGGGTTAATCGTGAATATCCTCATGAATAATTTAAAAAAAAAGGTTTCTAGAGTGTTATCGTAAGTCCTTTGTATATTTCCTGATTTATTTTGAAGTATGACAAAGGGGCGCCCACATCTTTCAAATCAAGATTTGTTTTTTCAGTGAAAAGGATGCTCATTAAAAAATGGTCTGGTATGTGATGCAATACAAATATTAATTTCTTAACCAAATGTGAGGGAAACTCATTCCGATATGTTATATTGATGTTTGAGTTTTAAGCAAATTTTTATGATTGTCAGGATAACATCATGAATCACAATTATTTTGGCCATGATAAACGCAACATGAAATGTTCATGTTGTCCCATGCCTAACTGCAACTATAACGATTAATTTCATGATCAATTCATCAGCATCAAGCAATCAATTAATCATTTAGTCAATAAAATGTTGTAAATGTAAAAAACAGCCAAAGGAATTGCATTCAAAATATCTTTAAGGTTGCAGTGAAGTCTTAAATTAGATTTTTCTGATTAACAGTTCAACAAATAAAAAGCTTGAACCAGATAATATTATTATAATCAAATAATTGATTAATTGTTGCAGCTAATGTGCTCACATGCATATTTTCTATCTCTGTACGGTTGAGGCTTCACTTCTGAAATTTCTCAAAATGTTCACTTCACCTTATAAGTTCATAAATTGATTAGTCATTAAGTCACCTATATGGTGAAAATGTTATATTTTCTGGGTCCACATTCTGAAATATGAAATGTAAATTAACATCACTTTGGGCTTCGGGACCTTAAGATGAGTATTTTTTTAAATAGCAGTTGCATCATGTCATTTTAATCTATCACTAATGTTAAAACCCTGTATTGCAGCAAATCTCTTTTGTGTGTGAGCTATTTTTTCCTTATGCACTGCAGGCATCAGAATTGCCCTGTAGGGACAAGTAAAGTGTATTGAGTGAATTGAAATGGAGTGTTAAGTGTTAGTGGAAATGTCACTGAGGGTTTGAATCGCTGTTCATCGCCATGAATGAGTGACTGCTCACTGCTGCTGCACTTCATCACACCACAGCGCTCCACCGCTTCAATCAATGGTTCACTTACCTAATAAGATCAGCACTACACCCACCTTAACAAGTTACAACAAGAAGTAGGCGACCGAGTTTGGCAATCTGGGTTTTTCTTTAATGCACAAAAAAAGTAAGAACTCAGTCAGTCGAGTGAGGTCATTACAACTATTGTGTGTCTCATGCAAATGAGAAGGAATCCAATGTTTCCTGAGCTTATCCTCAAATGGAACTGGTTGCATTTCTGTTTCACATTGATTCATATTTAAATTACTGCTGGTCAGACATAATTTACATTTTGACATTTTATAGATTTGAATCTCGCAGCTTCTTGGAGATCTGATAGCGGCTGCAACAAACTGGGTATTTTTTATCTCACCACAACAGTCACATTCTTTGTGTAATGTTAGATCACAATGAAATGTATCACCAGAATTTTTTTTCTTTTTTTTTTTTGCAGCAGAGTGCTGATGATATCACATTCACTGCCTCATTGCCAAATCACAGCTCCAAGACAATACATCGGATGCACCACATAGCAAGTAAACAAGGCTCTGGATTCTTTCCCTGTTGAGCTCGGGTTATAAAACCTCCTGCTGCTGCAGGCTGAGGTCAGCCGGGCTTCACCGGGACTATGGCACCGACGTTACCACAGACAGGTGACCCCCCCTCCGTTTGCAGCCACAGCTCTCGCCCGCTCGCTTGCTCGAGTTTAATTATACCTCAGTGGCATCACAGGAAAAAGAAATCCTAATTATGATGCCAAAGCAGCAGGGAATTCTGCTGGCAGAGGACCGGTGATAATTTGACAAAACAATCCATAGATGGCAGAGTGATAAGCTGCACATCAGTCAAGTCATCAGCAGCAACAATATGAGGACAAAACCAAAGCAGTGGAAAAACCTAGTGGATATGTTGAAGTAACGCTTTCTTATTCTGTGTTCCTCCATCTCTGTGTTCCATAACTTGGACTCAGTCACCAAGTTTTTTTGATTTATCTCAGTTATCAGGCGATCTGTGCTGCAATCTGTCTCACAATGTGAACAATGAGAGACATTTTCATCTATGGAAGCATCACCATACAGCAGCAGGGAATGTGTGCAGGCAGCATGCTGCTGAACACACTGTTCCCCTGGACATAAGGAGAGTGCTGAATAATATCATTTCTAATAATGAGAAGAAGAATCTGATTATTATAAATGAATAAACATCCTCCTCCTGCAGAACACTGCAGCTGTTTTGGTGTGCAGAGAATTTGACAAGAAGTTGACATCATGTTGAAAAAACAATAAAATAATGGTCGAATAGTGTGTGTTTTTGGTGATTAAACATGAATATAAATGAGCGGACGTGTAAACTTGTGCGTTTACAAGACAGGCTGCTCCATGCTCTGGACGTGAGGAAAGTAACCGACCTTAACGGGGGAGCTCCGGGTGGCTACGGGCAGCTCCCTGGTCGCGGTGCCCGGGGGTGAGGTGGATATCCCGGCTGCGTAGCCCTGCAGCGAGCCGCCCCCGGCCAGGGTCTGCCTGCCGCCGCCTCCTCCTCCTCCGTTCCCTCGCTGGGGCCGCTGCTTGATGCCGTCCAGGAGGCGGACCAGCAGGATGTTGGCCGGGAGGTCGTCCACCCCGCAGTCCACCAGGATGCGACACTCCGGGCAGCGGAGCTCGTTCCGGGAGCTGACGATGTTCTCCAGGCAGCGGCGGCAGAAGGTGTGCTGGCACGGCAGCACCTTGGCCGTGGTGTCCAGGCGCTCCAGGCACACCGAGCACTCCAGCAGATCCAGCAGGGACGAGGACTCGTCCATGTCGGCGGAGAGGGTGAGCATCTCAGCCTCACTTGTCCCGACCGAGGACCGACCGCTTCCTTGACTGTACGTTACCGGAGAAACGGAGCGGGAGCGCGGATCATTCTGGAGGGAACAGCCACACGGAGCGGAGAGCGTTCGGGTTACCGCTGCTGGGTATTCTCCGCTTGTTCTGTCGCTACTTCTCTCTCCGACTCCCTCAACGTGTTTCCGTCTCTCTCTCACACACACACACTCTCCCTGCGCGCGTGTGTGTGTGTGTCTCCAGCAGCTGTGCAGAAAGCGGTGAGGTCACGCTCTCATCATCATCATCATCCGCGCGCACCCCAGAGACAGACAGATAAATACTGACAGAGCTTTTTATTTTATTTTAAATTTTATATTAGTTTAGTGCGCCATCTCCTTGAAGCAATATCAATTAACAATATATTTTTGATATGGTTGATATATTTGTTATATGGTTGTAATATTTAAGCCATAATATTAGAATGTTTTATATGTTATAAACTGTACATTTTCTCTGTTTGTACTACTTTGTACAATGTGCTTTGGCAGTATTGTAATTTATTAAAAAGATAGAGAGAGAGAGAGAGAGAGAGAGAGAGAGAGAGAGAGAGAGAGAGAGAGAGAGAGAGAGAGAGAGAGAGAGAGAGAGAGAGAGAGTCCATTCAGTCAACTGAGTTTCTGTGATAAAACCAAAATCATTGAGGAACATTGGACATCAAATTGGCACCAAAACAAATCTATAAAACCCAATCTGACTCCGGGCCAGTTATTTAGCAGTAAACACACCTATAGGAATAGGAGCCATTATTTCCCAGAGCTGGAGGGATCAGTGAGAGGCAGCTGCAGACACAACCTGACAGGCTGTGTCCTCACTGTGATCTGAGCTTCAACCACTAGAGAGAAGCAGTGGCTCAGTTATTAGCAGGCAGTGGTTGTTGTTTGTCTCCTCACACCTTCTACACATAAACAAAGTCAGAGCTGGTGTCAGATCCTCCAAAAGACCTGAGAGGCTGCTGAAAGGCGGTGATCTGTCTTATCACTCATGAAGAAGTGCATATGCAAATAATAAGTCATAAAAGACTGAGCACAGTGTGTTAAGGGAAATTAAAGCTTGTTTTTCTTGATTTTCTTTGGATTTTTTGGTGTTGTGTCAACCTACAAAGAGAATAGCACCAGAGTTAAAGCAACAAAATCTGCTTTTTTCGTGATTCCCACCAGGACCAGCGTAGTGAGTTGCCTCAGTAACAACTCCAGGCTGTGGAAATGTTGGTTTCTGGTGACGCCTGGTGGCTCTTTTTTAATTTATTGCTTATCCAGCTTTTGCCGAGTGTTTTTTTTTTTGCCATTTTTCTATTAGTCTATAGGTTAAATACACACAACTGTTAATCCTAGAAATATTAGTGATGCAAATGCTAAACATTGGCTGATAAAATTAAAACATAAAATGTATTATTCAGTTCAATACATCTGTGTTTATCCCTATAAATGGCAAATCTGCTGCTGTTTGCCACCCAGATCAACATAGACACACAGTTGATAGAAAAGAGTGGGGGAAAATGAGTTGTTAATCACAAATCAAAAAACAATCATTATTCTAGCACCTACAGGGATAATATAGGATTATGACCACACAAAACACAGCATAAATCACACATACAATACCTGCAACTATAGGTTGTGTATTTGCAGTAAAAACAGCATTTTCACTGAGCTGGTCCCTGAGGATGAATGTCATTATATGCTATTTGATGTACACAACAGATATAATGGAGAAGGCATTGTGTGTGTGTGTGTGTGTGTGTGTGTGTGTGTGTGTGTGTGTGTGTGTGTGTGTGTGTGTGTGTGTGTATGTGTGTGTGTGAGTGTGTGTGTGTGTGTGTGTGTGTGTGTGTGTGTGTGTGTGTGTGTGTCTGTATGTGTGTTGTTACTTCCACCTGTTCAGACCTGCTCTGCACTCACACTCAACCCCCAGAGGTATAGTCAGTGTATATATATATATGCTTGTCCCTGTGTGTGTGTGTGTGTGTGTGTGTGTGTGTGTGTCCACACAATCTGAAGCGACGCCTTCCTGGGTGAGCGGTGGCACCGCTACTTCCCACCCACGATGAAGATCAGAGGGTGGACTACTTAGACGAAGAATAGGAAAGAATGTGTGCCCAACCACCGCATTTACATTGACTAGACAATGACTTGTGTTACACTGGAGATGTTTTGCCAGTATTGTGCTATTTATACACATTAACACATTTGTACATACATGTATAGTTCAGCAGAGAGACAGAAAGAAGGTAATTTAAAACACACATGAAGAAATAAACCTGGCCTAGTGATTAAACTAAAGAGGCTGAAGTGCTAACTAATTTGCTGCAGGTCTTACTGATTGTTCATATGTGATTTGGAGCCACACAAATCAAACTAGCAAATATTGTTATTGGATATAATATATTGGCTAGAAATGTGAAACGTACAGTACAGGTCAGCATATATCCCCACTCTTCCTACTCACTTTTGAGAGTAAGTTCCCCTTGTGTTTCATCTGCAGAGACCTGCCATTTCCTGTAGGTCTATCTGTATTCTCATGGCTGCAGAGCATTGCAACACACTCATTCAGCCACCAAAAATGTGTGTGTGTGTGTGTGTGTGTGTGTGTGTGTGTGTGTGTGTGTGTGTGTGTGTGTGTGTGTTATTGTTGTTGTTGTGGTGAAGCCCTGATTTTGAAAAGCTTCAGTCACACAGCGGCCTCCGAGCACTGGCAACAAGCCCAAAACTCATGGTGTCTCTCTCTCTGTCGTTCTCGTTACCGCTCATGTCTTGCCCAGTGTGTTTCATCTGCTTAATACAATTCTCCACAGCCAATGATTCAGAATCTACAGGGAGAAGCGAACAAAAAATGATTAATGGATGCAAATACGCTGAATCCATTTAAGCGGCATAGTCAGAAGTCTCTGTAGGACACGTTGCTGTCAACAGCAGATAAAAGGTGGATGCTGGTTAAACAGCGGATGTCTCTGTTGGGATGGTAACCAACATTTTTGAGTGACAAGGGTTAAACAGCTCTGTGATATGTCACTAATTGGGCTAATAATGATATAATGCATGTGATGAACAATGTTATATCCATTTTATTCATGCATGTCATTCATATACTGTCTGCATGATTATCATTTGTTTTATGGTTTGCAGGTTTCAGGCTTTGTTGCTGCCACAAAACCTGTTTTTTAGCTGACTGAATCTCATTTTTATTAACTTGTCAATAGTTTTTTTTTTTTTTCATTTATTTATTTTGGTAAATGACTGCAGGCTGATCAGGTCTCTGCCAAACCCATTAAACACTTCACCAAGTGAGTCAGCCCAGTCTTTAAAGTGTTTCCAATAGGCTGTCATTGTTGTTTGCTTCTTATTTCATTTTGTTGAATACTACATTAATACATGTATTACGTTCAGTATATTGTTAAAATGAAAAAGCTTAGTTATCATTACTACTGCAATGCAATTACTTTGTAATTTAATTTTGACTTTGTGGTGATGAGCTATGAAAATAAATTTAATCTGACATTACCCTGATCTGCATTCAAAGCTTTTTTTTTCTTCCTTTGCATTGCTGTTTTCTTCTAGATTAACCTACAGGGATCAATTATATTTCATACACTCCTATACTGCCATCACCTTTATCAAGAATCATACATATTCATCCCATCACTTCCTCGCAAACACAAGAATTCTCCTATGAACTGCTGTGGAGAAATATTAAATCTTGTTTGCCAATCAAATATAATGAATATGCTATATGTGTGTGTGTGTGTGTGTGTGTATTTCCTCTATGTACCTATACCTTACATAGCTCCCTTATCGACCAATGTCCTTCGTTCATGCAAAAGTAGGTTAGCTGACACGGCAGTTACCATGGCAACCAACGTGCTCTTTGCTTCATTGTTGCAGGGTAGTTAGAGATGTGTTTGCATGGGGAGTCTCAGTGGTGCTAATAACTGTAAGTAGGTTCACTTGTTCAGAATATGTATGTTTGTCAAGACATCACAGAACATGTAAAGTTACATTGTTTTTTTAATTAAATATAAGTATATATTTATAAACTAGCAAGTTTATGAGAGTTTGGGATATTATTTCTACATCAGTTACACCAAAATCAGCTGTATTTTTGAATAACTTGAAATGCGATGGACACCACCTTTTGTTTTTGAATTCAATTGGTATGCAAAGTTTGTTTATGTTTATTTGATTTTGATTCTGGGATCCCGTGGTTTTAAACTTATAAGATAATTAGGCAAACATTATCTTAAAAAAAGTTACTTTTTGGGGGGGGAAAAGTATTGTTTTCATCCTATAAATAAATAAATGTTGAACCATATTTTCTCCTTCCACAGCGGAGCCTCCTCAGGCCGCTGAAAGTCAGAGGAAGTTTGTTTTAATGACCACGCTGAAAAATTAAGTCACATCCAACTGCATTATAGCAGGCAGCAAATTAGCCCTCCACTGACTGTCTTCTCTGAACTACTTTGATGTGGTGGTAGCCTCCTCCTCCATAACGACTATCAGTCTGTGGCAGCTGCTGTACTTTAGTAAATCTTTCAAATTTTGTTCTTCAACATCAATAAGGCAAAGATCATAAGTTTACCATAAGACCGAATTTACATGAACCAAAAGATGAAAACACCTAATGAAAAATTGAATGCAGACTTACAAAACACATAAAAAAGGCAAACAGCAAGGCAATAAGGGAATATCAGGGGTTAGAAATATAAGTAATAGTAAATTCAAAATATGTTTTTAGGTATGAAATAGTTAATAGACTGATAAGTGCCAAAGCAGCAGGCAGACCTCAAAGAGAAACCTAACAGATGATTTATGAAAAGAATAATGCAGAAAATGCTAAATGCATTAATGAAATGTAACAAGTAATGGAGCCTACTTAGGTACAATTTTGAGATACTTACATACATTATATATAATTTCTACTCTACTACACTTATTTGAAAACTTCACTCAGTTACTTCAGATGAAATACAGCACATTGTAAAAGAGGAAACCAGTGGTTCTTAATCTTATTGTCTTTTGATGTCTCAGTGTGTAGTCAGCTCACTTTTCACCAAATACGGATTTCCCCACTAAACTTCTCACATGGTTTCATTTCAATAAATGTTCAAACGATCCAATATTTCACAAAAAAAAATCAAAGATTAGAAAAAACGTCTACAACTAAAAACAGATTTCAGTATCAGAACTTAGATTTTTCTTCCTTCCTCTCCCATGAATCATCTCACGACCCCTCATATTTATCTTAATATTCATATTAATCCTCTTTGGATGTGGCTGACCCCTGGGTTGGAAACCGCTGGATTAAAACTAGTTTAAACTAGCTGCACCTGCAGCAACAGTAACATATTACACATTGATGCTTCACTATTAATATTGTAATGAACAAGCATTTTTACTTTAATACTTGAAGTACATTTTGCTATTTATGTAATTTTGACTTAGTTTATTTGTCATTTTAGTCATTATGTTTCCAAGTACCTCCTCTCATATGACATCATCAACTTCCTGCCTCTTTCTCCTGAGAACATGGCAAAAAAACCTTCCAGAAAGAGGTCATTTTATTTAGATTATTAGGATTTTCAACCATGACATGTATATATCTATTCAATCAAGTCTCTAGAATTTTGAACATGGGATACATATATTTTTGTTTACAAGCATATTTGTGCAAGCAACAACTATAATACTCATTAAAATGGTATTTTCTGCAAAGAAAATATTACAAAATGGAAAAAAACACATACATAACATGATTTTTAATGACTCAACTGATATAATTACATGCATGAAATCTTTTAAAAAACAACTGGGCTTAAATGGGTTAAGTAAAGGAAGTGAATATTGCTTCCACCACTGGAAAAATAACATTATTAGTGCAGAAATGTTGCTTTTCACCTTGTTCAGAATGCAGTGCATTAAATTTCTTTCTTTTCTCTTGTATCCTACTATTTAACTATAACAACCTTATTTACCCACAGGGATCATGTAATAACATGTTATCCTGTAACATCTTTTGTTATGTTTCCTTATCAAACAATCCCTGATCTCATCATATCTAATCTTGCTTAATCTTGTTTTGTTGCATTACGCCTCATGTATCCATCTTGCATGGTGTGATACATCATATACGTCCTATTACCTGGACATATCCTATCTCGTTATACCCCATTTCACCTTATGCAGAGTCTGTTGTTTGTGTTTTTGTGTGACACCATCCATCATAGTAAATACAGCTTTTGCTTAATATGTGTGTTTGTCCGGTCTGAGAGAGCAGAGCAGCCATCATTCTATCAGCACAGCTCATCACTCTTCTCGTTATCCTCTCCTCATCCCCTCTTTATCCTCTCTTCTCATCTAATCTCTTCTCTTCTCATCCTCTTTTTCAGTCAGGAAGCCCCTGGATCGACATCAATGAGTCTGTAAAAGGGGGAGGGGGGACTGGGTGGGGGGAGGCAGACAGAGCGATAGAATGACAGTGCGTAAAGAGAGATGAGGATGGAGAAAGAGAGACAGATGCAGTTTGAAAGAAGGACAGAGATAGTGAAATTAAAAAATGAGAGTGGCCAAGAAAGAAGATGGAGATAGGGAGACAAAGAATAGCGACAGGAGGGAAGTGTGCGAGAGAGAGAGAGAGAGAGAAGGAGAGGGAGAGAGACAGACAGACAGAGAGAGTGTAAGTAATTACAGGACTCCCAGTGTTTTCAAAGCCGCTCTTTTATCTCGTGCTTCCTGTGGCTGAGAAAAGAAGAAGCAGCGGAAAAGGAGATGATGATGAAGAGGAGGAGGAAGAGCACTGAAGTCCAAGCTTTAGTCCAACACAGACAACAGGCACCAGTCATCCACATCACAAACACACACACACAGACACACGCACACACACACACACACACACACACACACACACACTCGACCTAATTTGTGGCCTCTGTTTCAAAAGACATTTTTCATCTAAAGGTGTGTGTGTGTTTTGTAATTCTAGAAGTGTTATTCATGCAGCTTCTCCTCATCCGCTTAAGTATATTGTAATTATTGTATACTGAGTGGTATATTATATGTCTGATTATATGTTTAGATGCTGACATTGTTTTTAAAGCAATTTTTGCTGGCTAAAACAAATTCCATGGACTATGGTTGTGCGGCCATTACATTGAATTAAGGTAGTGATAGTAGCTGAGGTAATGGAAACAGAAGTGTAATGATAATTACTTGTAACAGTATAAATACCAGTTTATTAGTAAAACCAGAGGCTGCTCTGGTGCAAGAAGAATATCTGGTGCAAAAATCAAAGAGGAAGTGAACATGTTTTGCAGCATCTTCGTCAGATTCACTCTATCATTGTCACTGTTGTTATTTTTGTATTCAAGCTTGTCTGTTGACCATATCCATGTATGTACCCTACAGGAAAAAGTACAGTAAAAGTACATACAATACAGTGTAAGTAGTAGTAGTAGTAGTTTATTCATAAAATTCTCTAAAGTGAGGATGTTTTTAACACTCTATTACATGAAATATTACTTAGACATGGTAAAACGTGTTTTTAATTTTTTTATTGATTAAAATTGCCTAAATAATAGATATACTTAAGAAATATAAGAACAAATTGTATACATAATCTCAGGACAGTTTCATGCTGTGTAAGTCAATGGTACTCCATTAGGCTGTATACACTGGGAATTTTCCATATTTACATATTGTTACTATATGGCAACAAATCTATTTTTTTTAACATATTAGAAAAACACTTATAACATCAAAATGGAATTAAATTCAAGTATTTGTTTTAATTTGGTGAAAATTGTCCCAAATTCTGAGCAAAAGACAATCTTCATTTCTGAGACAGTGATGTTCATATTATGTTGATAGGATATCCTGGTCATATGACCTCATATATTGTATTTACTTCAAAAATAAAAGCCCCCTTTTACATTTTCTGTGTAAAAACAGACTTTATACCACAGATCTTTTAGAAAAAGTAAGATAAAGTAATCATTGCCATATGGCAGCTCTATGTAGTAGAGGGTTAAAAATAATGCCATCAATAGTTTTTCTTAACCAGTGGGAGTCTACAACTTCAAGCAAGCAGCATTGTTTTAAGCATTGCCACATTTCTTCTGTGAAATTCGACATCTCAGTTGTTTCTGTCTCTGCATGTAGACTGAATCCCTGATGTTGAGATCAGGGCTCAGTGTGGGCCCAACCTTCTGTTAAACTTGTCCTTGGACTTCTTCTTTTTTGATGAAAATACATTTTTATTACTCTGACTGTGTGTTTGAGGATGTCGTCATGCTGCAGAATGAATTTGGGACCAAACAATGTCTCTCTGATTGTGTTGAATAATCTAAATTACCTAAAACATACGTACTATGGAGTATATACAAGTGTATAATTGGTACTGTATTCGATACATATGTACTGAACACATGTGCAGTTTGGTACATGTGAGTATGGAACAAACAATAATAAAACAATAAATAATGTACGTATTAATAAAATCAAAAAAAATTTAAAAATAAAAATATACTTAATATGTCTACTGTTATGCACCCTGTGTAAAAATTACGATAAAATATATAATTGTGATTATTATAAAAATACATGACACACTTGATTATTATGATGCAGTACAATTACTAGTAATCTACCCTAAATGCCTAAAATTGGCTCCATATATGTATATATATATATATATATATATATATATATATATATATATATATATATATATATATATATTACATATATTTCACTGGCAATACTTTTGCACTTTTTACTTAAGTAACATTTTGAATTCATGAATTTAGGACTATTTTAAAACTACAGTATTTGGGGCTTTTACTTCAGTAAAGGATCTGAATACTTCTTCCACTGCCAGGAAAAATAACATTATTAATGCAGAATTGTTGTTCTTCACCTTGTTCAGAATTCAGTGTGTTAAATTTTTTATTTTGTACCTTTTCTACTATTTTTTACTTTTCTTTTGTATTCTACTATTTATCTATAACAACCTTATTTATCCTCAGTGATCATGCAATATCATGTTATCCTGTACCTATTTGTTGTGTAGCCTTTTCAAAAAGGTCCATGATCCCATCAAATACGTCCTATTACCTGGACATATCCTACCTCGTTATATCCCATTTCACCTTATGCACCTCATGTCTTGTTTGTGTTTTCGTGCAAAGTTTGTTTCCTGTATTTTAAGACTACATTATTTGGACTTTTACTTAAGTAAAGGATCTAAATACTTCTTCCTCCACTGGAAAAATAACATTATTAGTGCAGAAATGTTGTTCTTCACCTTGTTCAGAATGCACTGCAATAAATTTGTTTAGCTTTTCTTTTGTATTCTACTATAAAGCTCTACAACAACCTTGTATACCTGCAGGGATCAAACAATAACATGTTATCCTGTACTATCTTTTGTTATGTTGCCTTATCAAGCAATCCCTGATGTCAACATATCTAATCTTGTTTAATCTTGTCTGTTATTTGTGTTTTCATGCAAAGTTTGTTTTCTGTATTTTAAGACTACAGTATTCGAACTTTTACTTCAGTAAATGATCTGAATACTTCATTACCATCACTGGTGACTGCAGGTCACAGTGATCATCACCGCTCTTGCCTGCGGACACTAGATGGCGTAGCGGAGTCGTAGCCTGTAGCCTGACACCGTCTCCGCCGGGAGAGTCTTACCTGCCCGGGACACTTCAATCTCATTCTCGTTCAGGGCGGAGAAAACTTCTCACTTTTTTTCCTGTCATCAAGGAGGAGCCTGAGACACACCGACATGCAGCAAAGTGGAGGCTGAGGCACAAGTTGCATTGCGAGGAGCAGGAAAACTCGGCTTGTCCCCCGGCGATGCTTCCCCGACACCTCGCTACCAGACTGATCACCGATCACCGGGACTGATCGCCAGCGAAGCCGCGGCGCAGCGCCTCCTCCCCGGTGAAACCAGAGCAGCGCGCCCCCCTCCCTGAGCTCCAGGTAAGAGACGTGCGAGCAGTTCCGCTCTGTGGAATGCAAGGACGGATTGCTGCAAGACTTCAGGGAAATTCCTGAGCAACACTTATAATACCAAACAAACGTGTACTTAGTTGTGATTTTACCTAAAATACACATTGCGTTTTTGTTTTTGACCTGTGAATGCAGATGCATGTCAAAAAGATACATTTTACTATGCTTTACATTTACATTTACTTTAACCTGTGATGAAAGTTTGAATCAGAATGAGTGACAAAACTCAACATTTCCACATTTAGGCCTAGATGACAACTACTTTTGTGGTTGATGTTCAGATCCAAAAGGCAGATGCGCCTACATTTGTTATCAAGTGCATAAGAATATCTTTCCAGATTTATTATTTGCATGCATGAAATGAGCAGATTTCAACTGGGGACATGCTGGTTGGAAGGATCTTTATCCTAAACCCAAGCTGAAATGTTTGTGACAGGTACATGTTGCTGCAAAGGTTTCAGCCCAAGTTTAGAACAAATTAAGATTGTTCCTCACATCACAGATTTTTTTTTAATCCTGAGCATGGAGAATATGCACTCTGGCTTCATTCTCTTGGGATGATTCTCATTAGCATGAATTTAATTAGAAAAGAGAGGATTTTTTGTGTAATTAATTAGATAATTATCATTTTCAATGTCATTAAATCTGTTTCACCATCCCTATCCTGTGCATGGAGGGAGTTTATTTTTTCGGGGACATGTGTTTGAGCATGTGCGTTTGTGACCTTGCACACCTTGCCTCTCTGTCTGCATAATTGTTTTCTTGGTGCCGCCTGACTGTCCCGGGCTCCGGGGCCCCCGGGGGAAGTCCTGCCCGCAGACAGGCAGCTCGGGCCCGGCTGGGGACATGCCGGGTCCTGCCGAGCCTCTGAAGTCTGCTGGCTGGCTTTGAACTGCAGCTGCTGGAGGTGGAAATCAATCCGTCTCTATGCCCCCCTCCCTCCTCCTCCTCCAACCACCACCCTTCTCTCTCTACCCCCACCCTCTCTCTCTCTATTTCACCCTTTCTGTCTTTTTATCTCGCTCTGCCCTTGCAGCCCCCGAGCACAAGTCCCGTCTCCGCCGCCATCGAATCTTTCATGTTCGCAGGTAGAAAGGCTGAGGAGACACAGAGCGAGGAGGGAGGAAAAGGAGATGTAACTCATCTTCAAAAGGAGTTAATATGGTTTTTTGAGGATTAAAGGGATGAAGGCAAAAAAATGACAAAGCCGACGCCTGTAGTCTTGATCGTCATGCTATTCTGAACCGAACAGATAATTTGTTTACTTACTCGTCACTCCCACTAGAAAATTACTTTATTTATTTTGCGATGACAGGAAAAGGATTCCCGTGTGTTCCTGTGTGAAAGTCATGCTGGTGATTTATGTGAGATGTTGCAGCTGATTCGAATCCACAGAGCATATCCATTTCCACCCGTGGAGACGTTTATAGAGTTCAGGAGGCCCATTAGAGCCCAGTGTTTCATAATGCTTCACACATCTAAGGCAAAAATTCTACTAAATATGTCAGAGTTTACTTATGGAAGTAAAGTAATTTCAGCTCCTCAATTTATGACACAAGTCTTTGCATTTACCAGATCACATACAGTTTCTATTCATAGAAGGGTTACTCTGGTAACCCGATAGAAAATCCAAAATGTCATATTCATCTTTACAAAAGTCTTTATTTTAAGGCATTTTTGTTAGTATATAAAGACTTCTCATACAATGGGAGAAGTTCATAACTGTATTATTTCATCTGCAAAATGTCAGTCTAATGTTAAGTTATGTTGAATTTCTAAAAAATTGAGGTGAACAAATGTAAAAACGCTTCCTATATATATATCAAAGGCTGGGGCTTCAACCTGCTTTTACATGCTTCATTTGCAAAGTCATCACTACTTCCTGCTCTTGGTGACGTCAGATTGTTCGTGCATTCCCACAAATGGAGGCCATGCCGTAGCCTTTGTTACATGATGTACACTCACATATTTCGGCTTGAATTTGGGCACCAACGTGTACACACAGTTTATATTTTGAGTGAAGAACAAGAGAAAGAGCAAAATCGCAAAATTACTGCTTGTTTCCGTGGCCTCTGGACCTGCCAACGGGCATCAGCCAGGAGCTGACCAATCAGAATAGAGGAGAGGAGCCAGTATTTAGTAATGCTAATGAGTTTTGTGGTAGTCATAATGGAAGTATACGTAAGATTCTTGCTACCGGTCTGATATAATTTGACCATGACTACGCTGTAATGAACAAAGTGATATTCACTGATAAACATATCAGACACTAGGAGAACATGCAAACTCCACACAGAAAGGTCCCAACCAAGGACTTGAACCTGCAACCTTCTTGCTGGGAGACAACAGCACTAACCACTGCACCGCCTTCAAAGGATTGTGTCCAAACAAAATGAGACTATTCCGATTGTAACCGAGTATTGCTAAGGGGTTGTATATCTTCCCTATTTTACGAGTGCAACAAAGTGCTGTGTGACTGTCCTTTGTTTTCCCTTATGGAAGTAGACTTGTTGGATACATTTTTTCAAATGTTCTTCTCTGCAGGAATCGTAAAGAGGCTAGCCCACGATAAACAAATCCTGTCTGCGACCTGTGAAGTGATGTTTAGGCACAAATAAATTTAAACAAGTGTCCTGCTGTCCATTTTATATTTAATACCAAGTGTAAACAGGGTCAAAGTCCCCAAGACAAAGCAGGTACCAGCTGAGAACAGGGCGGTGGATTTCAAGAACCTCCTGAGGGCCTTCCAGGAGGTCCTTACCCAAAATGAGAAGTAGCTGCATTTCATTATATTTTAAATTACATGCAATAATCCCAACAAAGCTACACAAAAAAGGAGAAAAAAAAATCTAATCATGGGTTTCACTTTTACCACTATTATTTCCCCATGCGCAATTCTACAAAGCAATACTAAATCAACTGTTGAAATCGCTCCATGTAGGCCCCAGGGACCGAGTGTAATCAAATTGTGGTTTGTGGTCTAATTTGGTCGGCTTAAAAGTTCTCTGTATAGTGAACCTACTTCAGTCAGTCATCAATTTCTTCTGTACAGTCTGTGGACAGGGCACTGGCACCTATAATGGGCCTCGTGCAAGTATGATTAAGTATTCTTCTCGTAAACCTCTTGCCCTTATTTCTGAGAATTGTTGGAGTTCATAAAAAGTGTTTCAACTTGTTTGTTTTAACCTAATGGATACCACCTTGACTTTGGGTCACTGGGTGTTTTCATTGAGCTAGTTTCATTCACAAGAACTATCACCAAAAGGTTCACAGATGAATCCCACAGAGTGGAGCTTCACATCCTGTTGTCAGAATGAAATCATCAGATGGTCGTGTGAAGGACAATGTCATTGTCTCCCTCATTTGTGACAGTAACCTGTTTTTGACTCCATCCAGAAATCATCAGCAGAAGTCAACCCGAATGCTTCTGTTTGTTAAGATTTCAACCCGCTTAAGTGCTTGAATTCTTAACTTTTTACTTTCTAATGGATCTACTAGGATTTGTGCTTTGAAGTTTCCTCCAAACTCCCAACCACATCCATCATAGACTAACTGCTGCTTAGACGACTGGAATTATCCGCCCACAAGAAGCACTCCCTAGAGCCTCTGATTGGTTTAAAGAAATACTCCTCAGAGGGTGAAAATACACACCTATTTTTTAAACAGCAATCATATCTTTTACTGAAAAACGGTGTCTCAAGAGTTACTCTCTTTGAATAAAGGCATTTATATCAGAGATGTAGCAGTGTTCTTGTGTGCTACAATGAAACTCATTGTGGTTTGATACATTCTTTAAGCATTTTTTATCCTGCACCTTATTGTCTAAAAATATGAAATATGGTTCTCAAGATAGTTTTTCTGACTGGTAGAATCCCACACAACATTTTTATGTATGCATATAAAACGTCTTAGCAGAGAGAACTGTATTGTTCTGCAATTCTTTCATTTTAGGTGTTGGAGGGCAGCAATCTGAGTCTCTTGTCTGTGTGTCCTTTGATTTTTTCTCGACAACCATCCATCCGGTCCACGTCACATTTTGGGTGTGTGTTGTTGAGCACCAGAGGAAGTAAAGTGGTATTGTTTGGATGAGTGTTTCTTCAAGGAAAAAAATGCGAGAAGTGATACCAGAGGCCGAGCAATCGGCCTCAGTCTGCGAACAGGCTCGTTTTGAAGCAGCACTCTGCCGGTACAGATGAATTCCAGGCTGCAGATTAGGCTTTCCACCTACAGCCACTGCAGAATAAACAGAGACAGAGACAGAAAGACGAGAGAGATGTTCTGCCCCAGCGGAGCTAAAGAGGGGAACAAGGTATCAGAGACGAGACGATGAAAGACAGATCACCGGCAGGCAGAGAATCAAAGAGCCTACTGACTGACTGGAGCTGGGATAGGTGTGTGTGTGCGCGCTACGAGAGTGTGTGTGTGTGTGTGTCTGCTTCTTTTCATGTGCCCTTAGAGTTTGTTTTTCCTGTGCGCTGAGTGGGAAGCTGACACTAAGTCTGTAATTAAAGCAATCAAAAGATGAAGAGAGATGAAGAAATGCACACACACACACAGATGTGCACATACGGAAATACACACACACACACACACACACACACACACACATAGATCTGTACATGCAGAAAGACACATAATTAGGGTTCTGGCGATGGGGCTAATGCAGCAGCTTTAATATTATTTGATGTGTTTGCTGCTTAAAAATCTCTCTCTCTTACAATAAACTTTAAAAAAATAATCAAGTTTAGTTTTAAAGTGGAAATAATAGTTTTCTGTGGATGATATTTGAGCCAGGATCTCTCTTTGTGTGTCTCAGTTAGTCTTGAGTTGTCGGCGGAAATTCAAGTCAAGTGATTTTCCACTGCTGTGCGGTGTGTTTTGACATTCCCGTGAAAATACAGTTCACCCCGATAAACCGTGATGCTGCAGTTGGATGGGATTGGGAGTAAATGGATATTTAGTCAGGAGACGAGAGCCAGCTGTTGTTTGAGGTTTGAGTGCGTCTCCAGAGCTTTAATCATGGGTTTATTTTCATATCAAACTTAGCCGGTAATCATGTTGCAAATTAGACTTATTTATTTCTGGCTCATTTAGTCACTGATAACTGAGCCGTGATGGCCACGCTGCTCATTGACTTTGACTTCCTTTAGCGCTCATGAGGACTCAGAGACATTGGAAAATGCCAGAACGCCAGACGGGAAGGAACAGTTGCGAAAACATAAGTAGTCCCCCTGATTTACAGAAATGTAATGATAATAATTAATAGATTGAAAAAAATATGTTACTGCCTGAGAAGTTCGGATTCAGCCGAAGGTGAAAGCACTCGGTTTATTTGACTGACAGCCCTGCCGCTGCCCCTCTATTTGCTTTCCAGCCGCCTCCAAATCACAGAAAGGAGACGAAATGCCAGCAGCACATTCCTTCTTCATAATTCACTTCAGTAAAGGGCACTTTTGATTACTTAAAAGTGGATTGACAGTGGATTTGTCAAATTCTTGAACACACAGGATTATTATTGAAAGTCAGAGTGCACTTGGACTGAGGTGCATTTTGATGCTTTTTTTCAATGGCTGCTGTGCAATTATAGCTATGGTAACAATCTGTTGTTTTCTTTTTTTTTTTTACCCTTGATGATTATAGAATATTGAAAGAATGTTTATTATGCTTATTGAATGCTCATAATTCATGCGTCTCAATTATAGGTTTAGCATTTGCTTTATGTGGTGGCTGCTGGAGGCTTCATCATAAACCTTGTGGAAAACCCGGTGAGAAACATAAAGTAGATGAAGACAGAGAACTAATCAGGTGTTAAGGTGAAAATATATGCACATTGGTTCCCTGTTAGAGTTTTATTTCCCAGAAGAGAACCAGGTTTTAACAAAAGACTAGAAAGCGAGACAATGTTTATCTGCAAAGTCGGTAAACTGAATTGATTGGCCTACTTGTAAGACTTTAACTTTCATAATACGCTGCTTCATTTAATTTCCATAGTGGCATTTTCTGCTGTTTCGCCTTCATGCCGCTTGTCTGCCAGCTAAATTATATTTGCGACTGTTAAATTATCTGTTTGGTTCAGTCTGTGTGATGTCAGGTACATGCTGTACGGACATGAACAGGCCTAAAGAAGATGTGAAGAGTCTGCACCGTGTGTCACAGATGGTAAAATACCAGACGTTTGTGTCATGTGAAGTGACAATAATAATAGTGACCGTCTCTTCTTCTGTTCGACACTTGCTGATGGTCTGGAAAACAGTTTGAGCTGTCATGTGCATTCACACAAACTCACAAACAATCAGACAAACGAGAAGGGTTTATGGGCAACATGTGTTTGACATCTTGCATAGATTTGGCAGATTGAGCCCTGGGTTATAAATGAATAAAATATTCATCTTTTTTATTTTATTTTTTAAAGGGTAGAACTCATTAGTGCAGCAAGTTTGAACCCAGAAGCAGAGGGATCACATGTCAGAGTGTGTTTATTACAGGGTAAGGCTGATATCTTGTCAAATTACTAGATGATGGAATATGTTATAATCATGGTATTTATTAGCCTTATTTGTAAAGTCTGGAAGTTTAGACGTATTATGCAACTGTTCACTCAATCTTTATCATCTTTGAACTTCAAATATTGGTCAAAATCCCCTTCAGCTCCAAGCAGCTTCAGACAGACAATATGAGCATTAGCAGAAATTTTACTTGCAGATATTTACATATACAGTACACTCATACTTTTTTAAGTATTGGATGAAAGCGCAGGGGAGCTGGATTGTTGAAAGAAAGGGAAAAAAGAGAGAAAGAGAAGATTTTAAATGCAAAACAGATTTCTTGTATGAATACCAAAGCCAGGATAACAGAAACTCCTGGATCCATATGCTGCTGATTTAATTGTCATCAGAAATTAAAAGAAGAGCCCGCAAAGCCTTCTCTAACCCCATCCGTCATCTTCATTGGTTTTGGTTTTTGGCCCGGGCTTCCTGGCCACTGATTGGCCTATTACTTAATCTGGCAGGAAGTCATTATCAAGCAGCGTAATGAATATCCTTTATGGGGTTAAACACTGATGGTGAAAAGCCATTTCCCACACAATCCATCTGCAGCCGCGATGAATGACATATAGAGTAGAGGTAGAAAGACGGGAATGCCAATAAAATTAAATGAGTTAAATCGGTGAGACAGGAAGACATCATTGTTAATTTTATTATATGATCCATGAAAACCATTAAAACAGGTTTAGTTAACATAGTTTCTGGAAAAAAAAACTATTTGTATCTGTCTTATTTTCCTACAATGTTGTTCCTGGCATATTTTTTTTAACAAACAGATGAGGAACAGATGAACGTGAATGAAATCTTTTTTAGAGGATGTGAGGCCTATTTAAGAAGGCAAATTCGGTTTATCTACATCACTGCACTGATGTGCAGAATCCAAAAATCCAGAAGCCAGCGGGAGAAAACTCTGGAAATGTACACCAAAGTAATATTTTGGAGAGATTTATCAAGGAGGTAGCGCACGTCTGTCTGCAAGACTTCACCAGGCCAAAGACTGCACTACTTTAGGAAATTTGGCTCTGGGGAGAAAAGAGGGAAAATTGACCTGCTCCAGGCTGCTTATTAAAGCTTATTTGTTCATTGTGGTGCTAATTTCACGTAATGACACATGATGAATAGCCCATTAGCCTTAAAAAACAATCAATCCTCTAAAACCAGTCGACCAAGACCCCTAACAACTTACCATAGTGTACCTAGGCCGGTCCTGGTTATTACTGCTTGTACTGTAATGTCTAAAGCGTTTACCACAAAGAAGACAAACGCAAGGAAAGAATGACAGCAGGAGGATGAATAACAACAGATTGACTGGCAGCCATGTCCTCTGACTGCCAAAAAATGAGAAAATCTGTCTACTTAATGTGTGTTTGTGTGAGCTGATCTATGGGAATTTCCATATGGCAACCCCTCCTTCTACCTACAGAGTCTTACCATCCCTGTAATGACTTTTAGCTTAGTCTATCACATTCACCTGTCATTTTTTTGCTGCAGTCCGTATCAATACAGACTTAATTACGCTTTGAAGTTCTGCACTGGATTCTAAGCAACATTAAGGCATTATCCTTGTCCCTGTAGGCGTGGGAACTTGGACAGTTTCCTTAAGTTCTTGATGATTTGCATTGTTGGACTTTTTTTTTTTTTTAGGTTGATGGGTTTGTTATTGTGCTTTTTTTTTTTTTAACGACGCAGGGTAAATTGTCTTCCCTTAGCTATGTGGAATTCTATATTGGGTTTCATTTGCTGACTAAAAAAAGGGCAATCAAATGCAGCCAAATGAAAAACAGAGATGGAGAAAGGGCTAATGAAGGGAGGGAGGGAAAGAGGCTGCAAAAATGTTGTTTAAGTTGAGTGAACATCGCAATTTAATAAACCTTTAAAGAAACTTTTATCATGTGGAGCTGAACTTCATGTTTTTCCTCAGCAACACCAGCTCTTTGTCGACACGTCTGTGCTGTGCGCAGTACGGTCGCTGTGTCATGGTCGAGTAGATTCTATCTGCTAATGATACAGATAAAGACAGGAGGGTTATTTATCAGAGATTATGCGGTCGTTAGAAGATTAATACCCTCGGGGGGGGGGGGGGGGGTGCAAACGACTGGGGCTGACTTTCATCTCAGACCTGCCCTGACAGAGAGCGATTGGGCTGGAGAGACAGAGAGAGAGGGTTGATAAGAGTGTCAGAAGACGCAGAGTCTTCAAACACTCAAACACAGTGGCATAATATGCATAATGAATCGCCTTCAGGGGGGAGAAACATTTGGCAGTTCTTCATTTCCTCATCGAGAAAAAAAAAAAACGTTCTATCTATCTTTTTATCTCTTTGGCAGTGTGCGTGCGCACACACACACACACACACACACACACACACACACACACACACACACACACATGCACATGTATGCACATACCGGTTGTGGTCGTACCACAATGACTTGCGCAATTAAGCTTATTTTGCTCTCAGAAGCCAGTGCTCTGTGTATTTATAGGCTATATATACATATATGTGTGTGTGTGTGTGTTTGTGTATTTTGTGTGTGTGTGTGTGTGTGTGTGTGTGTGTGTGTGTGTGCAGTCTCTGACAGGGCAGCCATATAAGATAAAAGAAATCTGAATGAACCCTGCTTCAGTAAATGCGGAGCTTGTGGAGGTTAAATTACTTTTTTTCCACTCATTATATGCTTCCAATTTACAAGTAATTACAAGGTCAGGATTTTGAACTAATAAATGCCACCATCGGTTCCACTGCCAATAAGTCCTACTGACACACACAAAGAATGCTTTGATCATGTCAGTGGATGGATAAATATATTGAAAGTCAACTTTTAAAAAATTTGGAAGCATAAATAATGAACCATAAACACACGTAGTGGAAGTTAATTATTGCTTTTCCCCCATCTTCCAGGCTATAATTCATAGTCACAGCTAAGTACAATTGAAGTAATATTTATGTACATTTGATTAGCGAGAAACCCAAAGTGGAGAAATTCAAGTAAGACACCCCCCCATACACCACATGCTGTAGATAAACACAAACACAGCTGTAATTACTGTTATTATGTGCATTTCTCATGGAGACTCTTTGAGTGTCATTTGCTGGATGAATGACAGAAAGACACAAGTTAAATGCAGCGAGCAGAGTAAAATATCCACATGCGCTCTGCATGTGGATATTTTACTCTGCTCGCTGCATTTAACTTGTGACAGGCATTAATTTACTACAAATGTGAGGTTTTCATCTTTTTTTTTCGGTCCCAGGGGAGCAAACATCTCTGTTTGTAGAGCGGATGGGTTTTGCTGTATCCACACAACTGAAGTTTATTTACAGGATTTATATAGTTTGGATCAGGGATTATTCCTCATCTCCATCTGTACTATTAGTTACTATTAACCACGAAGATGATCATTCACTTTTTTTAGTTGCCCAAACCTCTCACCTGGAGGCTGATCAGCAAACAAATGTGCCCACACTTTAGTACTGAATTTTTTTGGATTGATGCGCTCTGGGGTCATACCGCTTCCATTCAAAACATTAACAGCTGAACTTTCTATTCACCTCAGATCGTCAGGATCATCAAAATGTGTTTGTGTGAGAGAGAGGAAGAAGGCGCCACTATGAGCTATCTGAGGTCAAAATCTGTCTGCCTGCTCAGAACCTTTTGATTTCACTCTTCCATGTCACAGACCTGAGAGGAAAACCTTCTGATCTTCAATGATGGCTAATTATGCTCCAGCCCCCAGGGTTTAATTTAGCTTAATTACAAACCGCACACACACACACACACACACACACACACACACACACACAAACACACACACACTTATACATGAAGGGATGATCACCAGTTTACAACAATTTTTACATGCAGTTTTGGTGATTTTGGAAAAATCTTTAGCATGTTTTTGGGCTCTGAATTTCCTTGAGTATCTTTATAATAACTATCATCTATAAATGCTTAATAGATAGTTAATTAATTAATTACTCAATTGTTACTAGTGAGTAAATGGATAATAAATGTAGCAAAATCCATAATACAAACCAATTATTAACTAGTTATTAATCAGAAATTAAGTTTTTTTCTAAATAATGGTTATATATCCTTTACAAAGTATTTAATAAGGAATCATAATCAGATGCAACTTTATAATAACATCAAAATAATGTTTATAGATGATTTACAACATAATTATTGACCATTAACAAGTAAAATGATGTAATAATTGAAATAAACTATTAATCATATAGGAACGATGGTTATGGTTGTTATGGATGGTTACAAAGTGTTTCCCAAGGAAAATCATTTTCCTTGAAAATAAATTAAAATGAAGAGTGAGAACAGGCTGATTCTTGCTGTTAAAGTCTAGTCTAAAGTCTAGTTATGGCACTGATCAATTTATTTTACTTTGTTTTGTTTGTTTGGATGACAATTCTCGGCTCATCGCTTCTATCCAAACTCGGCTTAGAAGGTGATTCTTTTCCTCGCCAACACATCTCCTTTCAATTACAATGAGGACATTATTTACACACACACACACACACACACACACACACACACACACACACACACACACACACACACACACACACACACACACACACACACACACACACACACACAGTAACTACAATCACAAGCTTGACCTTGCAGACACTTTTATGAATAAATAAGCAGTATCACATTACCATACAGGCACACAGATCCATACAAAATATACAATAAGTTCTGCACTAATGAGAAAATGTTCACAAACACACACTTTCTGAAGTGCTGCTGTTAAGTGCAGCCAAACACAAATCCTCTTATCACAAGTATCACACAGTAGAGACATGTTCCTCTCTGAAGGCCGAAGGCTTTTATGCTTTTACAACCTCATAGTTCCCTTGCCAAGATCATTAAGGCAGTTTTCAGCAGAGGTGAGAAAATATCTCAGCTCAGTTGCTAAGACAAATACATGATCTCCTACTGAGTAACTGACGTCTACCTGAGGGTCACAGCGACTGTGTTCTGGCCTCTGTAGTGGTGCTGAAAACAAGCTGACCTCAGTATTCTGAGAGGGAACCTGGTTGTTTTTAGAGTGAGTGTGTGAGAAGGCAGCCTGTATTGCTGCTACAAGTTCAACTAGGTTTTTTGAAGCATAAAACCAAAACAAAAAATTAAAATGTTAAACCTGCAAAAATGACTAAATATGTCCCTTTTACTACCAAAAATCATGTCAGTATAACTTCTATCTAATCCAGCTTCTCTCTAAAGCTCTAGAACAAACTGTTTTTTTTCTCTCTGATTGTCTGATTTAAATGTACCTCAAACCTCCACTTTTGCACCTGTGAAGTGAATGCATGTCAATTAGGTGAAACTTGCATTCATTCTTTGCATTAAATGGTTACTAATGTATGCCTATAAACTGTATGTGTGAAAATTACCTTGGTGATGTCACTGCTGTTTTGAGTCAGTTTGGGGTTTTGATAAAAACTGCAGAAGAGACATAACAGATAGAAGCAGGTCATTGAATATTATTAAGTGGTGTCACACCAACCTGTATTGAAGAAGAGGTTGTATCTGTGTGTGTGTTCCGTATGTGTGTGTATGTGTGTGTGTGTGTGTGTGTGTGTGTGTGTGTGTGTGTGTTTGTGTGTACAGCTATGAGTCAGAGGAATGCCATGGGCAGTTCTGCTGCTGTTATTATATGTTTATGGGTGACGACGTAATGTAATGGGACAGTGAACTCATCTGGGCCACACACAAACACACACACACTCGCAACGCAGCCAATGACAGAACTATTGTTAGCAGTAATGTTTAAACACATGACTTTTTTGTGAATTCAGTTTGGCCAGTTTTTTATAAATTACATGTTTACATCAATATATTGTCAATAGATGATTGACTGTTTTTTCTCTGTTTGTCTAAGGACGAAGTCGCAAAAATGTCAGAGAGGAGAGGTCAGACGAGGTCCATCTTTCTGTCCTCGTTATTGGTAAGTTTTTATTTCTGTTTATTTGTTTTATATATGTTTTATTTCTTCTTTCTTCTTATTTGTGTTCATCCTTAATTCCTTAATCAATATTTTTTTCTTCATTTCAGTTTTATCCTGCAGCCTAATTTATAATCCACTCATTCTTCTTCTTTTCCTTTCCTTGTAGCTGCCTCCACACTTTCACTCTATTTCACTGTTTCTTTGTTTTTTTTTCTTTTTCACTTCCTTAAATATAATGAAATATTACGAAGTTGTAGCTTTAATCCAAATTAATATCATCATCATATTTCTTGTATCTGCCCTCTAAAAACCTTTATTGCTCCAACAGTATGGATCGCGGCCATGAACTCCATAATTGGCACAGCGTCACCCAGACTTGAGGAGTTACGTGCCAGCAGCTTGCACAACTCTGCACCACTTGTACCAATTAGGCAACCTTAACGTTTTTTTTTTTTTTTTTTTTTTTTAAGAGAGCAGATATCTGTTTAATCTTACCAGGAATCTAGAGATTCTTTGCTTGTTTTGATGTTGAAACCCACTGGCAGCGTTCCCAACAGGCTCCTCCACCCTCCTGCCCCCACCTCACCTCAGTCACAATGTGTGTACGCAGGCTGACACTGGAGTACTTCGTCAAAAAGGAAAGAAAAATGCCTGGATTAAGTCAGTGGTGTCAAATCACCAAACCACCAAGCGGTTGGATTAGATATAAATTGCCACAAATTCTAAAACCGCTTAGACAGAATTTCTGGAGGCAATTTACAGTAGAGCAATGCACTGGTCAAATAGAAACATACTTAAAATAGAATTCTCTGTATTGTGTTACTTAGTAATAGTGATCTAGTTATATCCATGTAAAATGTTATAATTATCGATGCTGGTTTGTACTTAGTTATGAAGGCATCAGCCAAAATATTATCAACAAATCTGAACATCGGTGGTTAATGCGGTTCTTTGTTCATTAAATCACATTATTGTGATAATATAGTCATTAATATTGTTCATGCTACTGTCTGCTAACTACCAGGATTACTATATAGAGCAATTCCCCAAAATACAAACATTCATAGATATGAACAACCGCCGACTGATGCCCATAAATGTTCGTAAAATGAAGTATTGCGTTCTCAAGTTCGTATTGTGAACCACAAACCACCAGGCAGTCTCCATGGAAACAAAGAATGTCTTTATCAAAAATAAATTATGCATTGAAATTTAAGATCTAACGACTTACTAACAGCATTTCGGAAACTATTGTGTTCGTAAGTCGTGCTCTGTGAGCTACAATTACCACATCAAACAAGTTTATTTTAGTATATTTTCTTCCTTGATCAAATCCCTCATTATGAAACCAGAGCAGGTTATGTTATTCCTGTCCAGTAATGCAAGCCAGCAGCAGTCCACAGCTTGCCGAGTTAATTAATATGATGTCAAAGGATAAAGAAAACAGGCCAAGTAAGTGGATGTGATTGGCTCGGGGAGGGGGATGGACACGAAGGTGACGACAGTCGCCCAGGAACACAGGGAGGGTCTGCAGCTAATTTGTGCAGGAGTGAAATTTCCTAATTTCACTATTACAGCTTATCCAACTTCAATTAGGAAATAAACCTTTTACAGAAGCCACTAATAGCTGAGTCCAACCTATCTCAGACCTCATATCTCACCGAAAGGGAGAATTTCTGCATTTATTAATATTTATTGTGTATCTGTGTGACCTGAGTGTAAATTTGGTCCAGATTAGATTCAGCGATTCTTGAATGACAAAAAAAAACGTGCAAATGTGCTGCTCAGTGCAAAGTTGCAATTTTTTTTCTGAAAAACTGCTTGCTAAGATGTGATACAGTACCTGTTACTCCTTTCAGTGGGTCACCATTTTGTCAAAAATTTAATTAATCTATAGAGATAAGAGTCTCATTATTCTAATTAATTGGCTTGAGGTGTTGAAGCACTGCAGGTTTAACACAAGTAGAGTTCCATCCTTGCTCAGCCTGCTGTAGCAGGTAGAACTTTTATTGTGAGTCCCTGAACTGCAAAACTAAAAAGATTCTGGCCAACCAGAATCAGAGAGGAGAGGAAACAGTGGTCTAGAATCCATTTCTTCACTAGATGCAGTATTTAAATTCATTTTAGGTTGTTTTCGAGTCATTTGTTTTACTAAATAAAAAACAGGTTTGGACTCACTGGGTGCAACTAATTGTTGTTAGTCTTGCAGAATCAGTCTAAATTATGAACTGACTATTTGGCCTTAGATGACAAATTTCCCCCCAAACACATACATTTACACAGTCAGCGTATAATTGTATATTTATTCAAATAGTGTTGTGCCTGTTGTCACTGGACAGTCATGAGGAAGGAGAGAGACAGAAGGAGATGTAGACAATAAAGAAACGATGGAGAGAATTAGTCATACACTTGTTTACTCTGCCTCCACCTTTTTCTGGACTGCGGACGATTTTTTAAAGTCAATTAGTTTGTTTGGAAAAAGCACAAAGAGTGAACACCAGCTGCTGCTTATTACAGTTAGCCACAATGACATAATGCCTGAAACTGTGGAGGGATTAGTTATTGTTTGTGTCCTGTATATACAGAAAAGCACCGTGGAGGGATTTTATTAAACTTGATTTTGTGTTGGACATTTTAAAAGGCTAAACTCAAATGTGTGCAGATAAATCATGAATGCAGCCTTAAATCACCTTAAATAAAACTTCTTTCCAAAGTCTCCCAACATTACACTTCAATAATGAATGGAAAAAAATAATAGAGTATGAAAAGGTTTTATTCATGCATCATGTGCCCCAGACATCTGCAGAATATACATGTAAAATATATGTACGAATATGATTCTCGTTTCATGCACCATGACATCAACTTTTTAGTGTGACTGTTTCTGTCTTTGTCCTCCAGGTGTGTTGCATGTTTGCGAGTGCAGAGTATTCCAGCTGTGGAGAGTACGAGTTCCTAAACCAGACCAGTAACAGCTGTCAGGCCTGCCCTCAGTGTCAGCCAGGACAGGAGCCACACATGGTGAGAAGCCTTCGTCCGTGATCTTTTTTCATTTCTGTAACTAATTAGCTTTCCAAGGATCTATACTGTTTGAGCTCATCCCAAAATTCCACTTTCACTTAAGGAGATTCAGTATTTTACTCATCTTGAATTGAAAAAATGAAGCAATTAAAAAGAAAATCAACCCTCGATTAGTTTGATAATTGACAAATCATTTTATTTCTTTTTTAAAGGATTTGTTACAGGAGTGATCACCATGCTTCTCTATTTGATAACACTTTATAGAATGAAATGACTAATTGAAATGATTAATCAAGAAAATAATCAACAGATTATTTGATTGGCCCTGTTGCTACATGTTTTACGTTGGTTGATTTGAACCTCTTTTCCATCATGAAGCCTAAGAAATCCTTCTTGGTTAAGAAAAGATGTTCATTACTTTAGAGAGCATTAGTGGGTTGCAGTCAGCTGCTGGAGCAGAGCTTTTACACTGAAAGGGTTTTAAGATGTCACACCGGCCCATTTACCACAATCCTACTGTACATGAGTGAGGTCAGTGGGAGAAAACTGTAACACAGGATGAGGAAAATTCAAATCGGACGGCAAGGAGGTGGTAAACATCCTAAACCGATGATTAACATGAAAACTGACCTTGATTTGCTCGGACCACCCACAGCGTACACACATCGCTGCACAGCGAAGGGTGCTTTAATTTAAACGAACAATTTCTTTATGCTTTATCGCTCGCACGGACGTGGATGTGAAGGCATGCGTCACGGTGAATGATGTGCAGTAGTCATGTAGTGACAGACAGCCAAAGCAAACACAATCCAGCAAAACGCTTCAGTGGACACCCGAGGGTGTCATGCTCTCTCAAGACAGACAGATGCACCCAACAGAAGTGAACAGAAGGAATTAAAGTCATACTTGATATTTATTTGATTTGTGCATCCTTTTATTTAAACACTAGCGGGTGTTCTCCCTTCGCTTCACCGGGACAGTAGAGATTCAGGCAGGAAATGCAGGAGGACAGGAGAGAAAAACATGCAGCAAAAAGTCCCTGGTTTTCTGGAACAGACTTTTTTGGCTCTTTATATTATCATTATTATTATAATACTGCACCATAAACTAGATGAGGTAAATTACAGCTGCATCAGCCTGTACAAACATGGAGAAATTATTACAACATATATTTATATGTGCCTATTTATTTTAGTTAACTAGCTATTAAAAATACAGCTACTGCAAATGCAAGTTAATCTCTTAAAATCAATTTCACAAGATCAGATTGATATTTTATGAGTGTCAGGAAGTTTATTCTGTTCATTAATGGATTTAAATGAAAAGGCAGATTGTGCAGTGCCTCTTTTAGGGATTTTACCTTCTCTCACACAGGAACTGACCTTGAAGCTTTTATTTGCTCTGAGCAAAGTTGAATAAAGCTTTTCATCAGTGGAGGTGCAGCTTTGAGAGTTGTTTGTAACACCAGGCGGATATATCTCTATCCAAAATGATATTCACAAAGACCAACATCATAAATGTACTGTATTACAATTATGATAATGTTGTGGCTTCGATCCAAGATTTCTAGACTTGTTATGAAGTGGCCTAATTAGTTTTAGGGATCTTGTCTGTAAATCCCCATGAAAGATATTTTGATATTTTGCTTCAGTGCAGTAGTTTCCTGATGGGCACATCTTTTTGGTATGACTATTAAAGCCTTGAGTGGGATTTAAATCACACCCAAATATTTGACCTCATTAATTTGACGTTTTACCTTCCTGTTTGGAATTTCTGGTGAAATGTTTCTGTTTACAACTTTACAACTTTGCCTGCTAAATGACTGTTTTAATGTCCTAAACATCAATCATAATGAGTATCACGTAACCCATGGACAATTCACATACAGAAAAAAAGCTGAACAAACTACTGTAAAAGCCTTAAAATACAGCAGGGTAATAGACATCTTCAACATACAATTGTTATAACCTGAGTAATTAACCACATGAGTTTCATAATATCATTTGAAGGCTCAGTAAAAAGTAAAGATAAACTCGAACTTTCTGTTCTTAATCTAGCAGGAAGGAACAATCACAACATAATAACACCTTCCCTCCTTCCTTCCTTTTTTAACTCCATAAATAGCATACATGAAAACCGAGGATTGTTCCGACAGTGCTTGTTTGTTTTTCCTCCTTTTCCCACTACTTGGCTTCCATCCTTGTGATCACTAAGCTGCCATGTGTGTCGACTAAGTGTCCACAGAAATATGTCGGGTTTGAACTTGAAAATCAAGCGATCCATGTGCTTGTTTTTTTCGCCTGACATAGACTATGATGTCTTTTTTTTAATTATAATGTCGAACATGTAAAAGAGAAAAAAATGTTGACTCAAACAAGCAGAGAGAACAGACAGAAATAAATTATTAAGAATAATAATTGGTACCGAAACCAACATGACCGTGAAGCTTTGTCCAAAAGAAATGATCAAACACTGGAAAAAATCAATTTACATATTCAAAAAGGAACAGGAAGACAGTGATGCGAGAGCAGCACACAGCTTTGTCATAAGAAGTCGTTTCACTATTAGTGGGCAATAGAGACATCAGAGGAGACTGGTGTTTGATCAGGGAGATCAGAGGCTTCTTTGGACTTTCTCCTGTCTGTGTGATCCTCTGGGTGCCCGAGCCTGTAATTCATGTGTTCTTCTATTCTCCTGAGCTTCTCCCTGCAAGTGCGTAACACCCTTTTAATCACAGGATAACCATAGAGTTCCACCTCACAACAGACAATTCAGAAAGTATGTGCCCACACACACTGCCGACACACACACACACACACTTCTGCATGCCTTTTGTATCAGATTGTGGCTAATGGAGCTGGAATATTGTTTCCGACCTTGTGGCCTATTGGTTTAAGCTGGGGAGCCGTGGTCCCCCGGTTCGTTTCCGGCTGGGGACCTTTTTTCTCTTTTCCTCCTTGTTTCTTTCCACTCTTCACTGTCAGTCATAAAAGTAAAGGAAAAAAAATGTCTGATTGTTTTGGAAAATTTTGCGTGAATGAACAGAAGCTACGCTCCATGATCCTGTCTACACACATCTAAAATGAGCTTTAACCCAAAGCAAAAACATTCTGTCAATAGCGGTACACATCAAACAATCTGGGAACACAGGATGTGGAAGAGAAGAGAAGGAATATTAGATTTTTTCAAGAGAGTCTGTCTCCTGGAGCTCAAAGCGGGAGCAAAGAGACATCGGCCTGTTTTAAAAGACAGATGAAAGTAAGAGGGAAATGAAAGATGAAAGGAGGGCACCATGAGGGAGAGAGTCAATGTGCGTGTGTGTGTGTGTGTGTGTGTAATTACATGTGGAGATGGATCATGATGATAGAATGATGAGTTGGTCATCTTAAGCACTATCTGGCATAGGAAGACACACACACACACACACACACACACACACACTGGGACCTCTGTGACCAATCAGATTTCTCTTTTATCATCTGACAAATGAAACGCCTGATTTGTTAGGTTCTGGATAGAAATTGTTTGTTTAAAGTGTGTGTCCGCTCCGCTGTTCTGCATTATTTCAGCAACGCTCAGTTAATTTAAACATTATATTATGACGTGCTATGTTGATTTGAAATGACAAGGGGAGAAATGTTAGCGAAAAGATACATCATCACGTGTGTTTGTGTATACTCTGTAGACCTGTGGCTACGGTGTGAAGGACGAGGACTTTGCCTGCGTCCCGTGTCCTCAGGGGAAATATTCCAAAGGCAAATACGAGATCTGCAGACGCCACAAAGACTGTGACGCCCTCTACAAAGCCACGGTGCGGGTGGCAGGAACCCCGGACAGCGACGCAGAGTGTGGACCGTGTTTACCGGGGTAAACAACAACACACAAACACAAGGCTCGAAACCATTAAAACAAACCATTGTGGTTTCATAAAGCAAAAATCACACAAGCACTTCATATGATAACCACATAAAGGTTATAAATATCTTCAACAATTTGTATTTGCCTTGTATCACCCTCAGCTTATATAATATTATATATATATATATATATATATATATATATATATATATATATATATATATATATATATATATATATATATATATATATATATATATAGTGTATATATATAATACATATTATACAAAGTGCTTTACATATAACTTTAAAAGCATCAAGAGGATACAATTTAAAACAGTATACTACAACATGGTGCACTGACAAAAATTCTGTGTTTGGCATGCAAACTGCGAAAAAATGTGTTAATATTTTTAATGCATTATTTGCTTTGTAATTAATTAATCGAATTTTGACCACGTGCCTGTGCACATGGTCACATGCACGAGCACACCCACACTAAAGTAGATAAGCCAAGAAGCCCAAAACATAGGGCAAATAACTGATAAAATGTGACCATATAATAAAATGTGAACAAATTGATCACATATACTGTACATAAGATGTAACATATGATAGTGTGCTAAAAAAAGTAAAAAGCAAAATAACTAACCATAATAACTAATATCCATAACACACACCTTTACTACAATATACACAGACCTAGCCTACCTTACACACACACATTTCACAAACACCTGCTTTCTTAACCTGATTTAGTGATCATTAACAGTCATTAATAGCAGAAAAACAAGGGTTGTGTAGATAATCTAAACAATTACCATTAGTCTTGTATAATTTGGTCGTGTTTTGTTTCCTCTGGTGTGTAAAGCTGTAACTCACGTTGCCTCCATCAGTTCGTAACATTATTCTTACGTTATTTTCTTAGTCTCTTTAACACCATCTTCATTCTTCCATGGACAGCAGATCTTATTATCACATCATCCATTAGTGGAATATCTTCCTCTTCCCTTTCTTTCATTTCACTTTCCGAATTTTTTCCGAGTCCGACTCTGAGGTTCCGCTGTCAGCCTCCGCTCCTCCCAGTACCGTGAAATAATCTAAAATCAACGATCAATCAATCTAGTTGTCATCAGATCTACCACATCTAACTGGGATTTAATAAAATGTCTGAGTGATCTTTTCCTGACGTGAATTCATTTTATCAGCTGCTGATCCTCCATCAGTCTCCTTTCAGTCTGTTTAAATACAGCGCTGAGTTTACACTTTTCAGTTACGGGAAAACCGCAACATCACCTACTTTAAGAGCCTTAAAACTATAATTATTGTTTGTTTTTTACATTAATGTTGATATTCTATTGAAGCTGAGACTTTGTTTATTCAGAAAATGACAAAAACCCACAACAGCCCAAAATTCATTTTTTTATGTAAAAACGTTCCATAAATTAAAATATACTCTAGTTTATAGGAAACACTGTAACTATGAGACATTCATGATTTGGAGGTATTAATTGATCCTTCCTCTTCTAACAGACAGTTAAATGTTGGAAGATATGCCTTATTATTATCAGTCTGGATGCCGACGGGCTGCTTTGTAGTTTTCTTGGCTTTCAGTCTCCTTTTAGAGGATGTTTTTGCTTTTGATTAATGATAATGCTACAGGGATGAATGTGCAAATACTGAGTTTGGTCATGTCTGTTTCTGTATCTGTACTATATCTGTACTGGTTGCATGGGTGCCTTGGCAGAGTCCTGACGCACAACAGAACAGGCCTGAACAGTTGCTAAAGTTCAGTCAAAGTCTCAGCAGAGGAAAAGACCTGGAGGAAAACAACTGTTGTGACAGAGACGTTCCTGTTTCCCCATGAAAAACATCAGGAACCCTTTGAAATAGTTTTTCATGTTTATAAGTCACAGTAACCAGTGACTTCATTGTAACTTTATTATCTAGGACAGTGGTTCCCAAACATTTTTAGCCGTGCACCCCCATCTATATCCCAATCTGGTTGATGCAGCATGTTTAATTCTGCTCAACCAGAACACATCATCTAATGATCACATTAACAAAACAGCATCTGAATTCAATTTAAATGACACAAAATTTTAAAATAATGCAAAACAGTCAAATGTATAGCAGGAGATGACAGGCTTGGCAGCAGGAAGTATGTTGGGGGGAGCAGGATATTTAAACCACAGCAACACTAGTCTGATGATACTGGACGGGACATTATGGGATATTATGTTATGGCTGCTGTTTGGTTGATTTTTTTGAATAAATGATCTTTCATCCATTAAAAGGATGTGACACTGATGGACTTTCACACTGTCCTCATTTAGTCACTTTAAACGGACTAGAGTTTGTTTCCTTGGATAGATCCACTTCATTTGTCCAGGTGTGAAAGCTCATAGAACTCTGGTCCGGTCCAAACAAACTGATCTAGGACGTCAACTGTGTCTCACATGCACATAATGAGCAATATTGATAATTTATTTTTCTAGAAAGTAAAAAAAAAAAAAAAGTTTTGTTACTATATATTTAATAATTTATCATTCCATTATTTCACATATGCTTGCAAAGCAAACTTTTATGGGCTCATGTAGATGAGCATACAGCTGGTGCAGAAATCGCATATTATCCCCAACTTTCAAATGGAGCAGCAATAGTTCCCACATTTTCCATATAGAATGAATGCATTTAGAATATGCATCCACAAAGAATATTTTAATAATAGGCTTCAGAGTTGAATAAAATTGTAACATCAGATAATGTTTGCTCCTCTTGAACAGTTAAAATCTGTTGAAAATCTTTACTTTTACATCTTTTTTTTCCAGAGATGTGCAAGTTATTCTCAAAATGTGATATATTAGATATTACTAGTTACCTTCATTAAAAAGGAATAAGTGACATTACAATATTATTCTCTGTGTAGAGTAACTCATTACACTACTTCTTTGTTACTTTTAGCAAAATAGGTATCGCTACATACGGAGGTACTGTCTTACCGCACAATATGACCAGCAGGATTTAAAAAGCATAAACAATAACAGCTTTGCATGAAAACAAGTTGTCATCAGTGTCACTATAGTATATTTGCAGGTTCTAGTTCATAGATAACAACCTGATTAAAAAAAAAAAAAAAAGCTTGTATCCCAATTTTCAGTGTTTAGTTAAAAACCACTAATGTCTAATGTTGTAAATCCAAATTCCATCACGAGCAGAAAACAAATCAGAGGTCTCCTCTTCTATCTGTCCACCAAAAAATCCCAGAAATTCTTAAATAAATTCTTGTGGTCTCATGATGCTCTGATGGAGCACAAGACTGAACCAGTCACACCTGAGTTGCTCCGGCTATAACCTGACATATGAGAGCGTCGGTATGGTAATATATATATATATATATAGTACATACACATTCTCCTCATGCTCTCAAGCCTAAACAATTTAATAACCACCGCCGAGCATTCAGAGAAACCCGGCTCCTTGTTGCCTCCTGCTCCCCTTTTTCCTCTCGTTTTATGACTCAGGGCGATGTCTGTACCAAGCCACGCTCAGCCTTCAGGGAATCAATTATACTCATTTCTTCACAGTGTCAAACTTCTCACCTCGGCTGCTTCCACGTATTAACACTGTGAAGGTGCAGCATGTCTAGAAGGTGAGGAGGCCGCATACCTACACACACACCTGCCGTGTCCTCGTCTGAGATGTTAAAGCTGTTTGTATATGAAGATCTTCTCTTTCCCCCTCGAACACAATGGGTTCATTAGGGTTTCTGATCCTAAAGGAGGCCCTGGTTTACACGGTTGAAAAGCTTTTTGCAGAGTGAAGGATCTGTTATTTTACTATTTATGATTATTTTATCATGTTACTGATTTCTGTCCAATATCTCGCAGGTATTACATGCTGGAAAACAGACCCAGGAACCTCTACGGGATGGTTTGCCACTCCTGTCAGAATGCACCGCCCAACACCAAAGAATGTAAGGACATCTTCTTATTTCTGCTTCCTCCAACATCCTCTTTCTTACTATTTTTCCCCATTAACTATAAGGCCCCTCCATACCTTTCACAGCTTTCTCTGTCCAAACACACACTTGGTTTCCGCTGGATTCAAACCTACCAAACACGATAAAACCTTCTGTCTAAATGAAAGGAAATAAAAGGGGACAGGTTGCTCAAAAGCAGATGTATGGTATGTCGAAAGCCTGGACTTAGTTTGAGGGAACAATCAAAGGTCAGAGGCTGTGCTGAGTTCTCGCAGAACCACCCTGTCAGTGGGCCTCGTCAAAAGCAGTGGTAGACCCCCCCCCCTCACTGGATCGCTGCTTCTCTGGCTCCAGAGGGGTGTTTGGCAGCTCATCCATAACCCCACTGCCTTACTGATTACTCTGCATACCTGACACTGTGTGTACACGCATCTGTGTGTCAGTGTGTGTGTGTGTGTGTGTGTGTGTGCATGTGTGTTCATGGCGCCAACTGTAGCCACCACATCTCTGGACGATAATATTTACCAGAGGTTGTCTCCACTCTTCCGTTTCCCATCCACTGTCTGCCCAGCGGCTCATAAACCTTTTCTACACACACATAATTGTAACAGGAAGCGTGAACGTTGTCAGGTGACGACTCCTTTTCTTTTCCTGTAGTATTTCCTCCATGTACAGATGAGGCGTTTGTTTTTTGGTTTGTAGGTTATAGTTTTGTAAGTTTTCATATTTTGCAGGTGCGATAGAAATAGGAATATTGCTTCCATATGAACTATATTTAAGCAAATTCAATTACGTGGACTGATTACTGAATTTATTTCTGGAAATTAAGCTTCATCATTATACTGTATTTAATACAAATTTTATTTATTTTCTCCTGTTTGAATTTTTTTTTTTATGAATTTCCAATCACCAAAGTCTCCTTCAGTGCTTATTTTAACTACAATTCCTCCTGTCAGTTTACAGAAAACACCATGAACATGAAAAGAATTTGATTGATTGGTGGGTTGGATAAACTAATCATGTCTCAATCATCAGCCTCATAATGTGACCTTCCTTCCTATGAAAACATAATCTGCCAGTTGTAATGACATAAACAGATCATCATCAATATCCTAAAATGCTGAATCTCCATTTGTTGCAACAAATTCCTTGGAGTGAGAGTGCAGTTTATCCATCTTTTCTTACAAATTGAAGGATGAAAATGAAAAGAATACAGTTGGAGGCATTACATGTCGAGATGAATATATTCCTGCTGAGCCCTCCTTGAGTTTGCCCAGATGAGACAAATAGATCACTTTGATCCAAAAATGTTGGAGTGTCAACTGGATCTGAACATTGTCTTTGACCCTCATTGATACATTCTGCTGTGGGTTTGATTATTTATGGGCCCCATAATTGCCCCAAAACTCCTTTGAGTGTAATTGAAGAGCCCGGAAATGAATGGTATTGTTATTGTGTCAAATTTAATGAGTGTGTCGTGACAGATGAAAACGCCTGAAAGCAGCCCGGGCCTGCAAAACACAGGGTGTGAATTAGGTGTGTGTGTGTGTGTGTGTGTGTGTGTGTGCGTGTGTGTGCATGCGTGTGTGCGCAGGTGTATGTGTGTGTGTTAAATAGAATAAACACTTGCTTTTCAACAGAACCCTAATTGTTTCTCCCAGGCATGAAAATGAGTGATTGAATGATGCTGGAAAGAAGTGCAAATCAGAGAGATTTAATGATGTAATACCACAAAAAAATGGCAAGCGAGGCAAGTCATTTGATCTTGTACAGTTATCATGCTACTATGGGAATTGGCATATGTTATGTGCCGACAGATTTCAACATTTGAGTTTCTTGTTTTAAAAGGACAAGCACAATTTAGTGCTTTTTCTCTCCATGCCAAGATTCTGATGGGAAGATTGACACCACTGTAGGATAAGGCCCGTTCTCTTTAACTTTCGCCTGAGGAAGATCGTCCAGATTGAAATGTTGCCTTGTCAAAATAAGACAATAATATTATTCACTGGGAACTCAGCAGAATGCAGTCCTCACTCCCTCGAATCCTGCAATGAAAAACTTTTTGTCTTGCAGCTGAATATATGCCTGGATGTGTGCAATTGATCCCCCTTCAGAATATTGATACCACTCTCATGTGTGTATGCTAAATATGAGCCAGCAGCCGATTAGCTTAGCTTAGCATAAAAGCTGGAAACAAGGGAAACAGCTAGCTGGGTTCTCACCAAAGATAATCATTAACATCCATTCTAAAGCTCACACATTCTATCCAATGTCTCAGCATCAATTGAATTTTAGTTTAATCACGTCTGTAATATTTTAATCATAATAACAGTTAATGCCAATGAATTATGGTGTAGAATCTGCCAAAACAGGTAATTGCCAGTATCTTCTATCTAGTTTGATAAATCTGGATATGTACTCAGTATTTCTTCCTATCTGTGAAGTCAGTCTGTGGTGCATTTTAATTAAACCTTCTCGTGATGAGAACGCAGTGCAACCCCCAGTAGTAAAAAACAAAAGGAAGGAGCTGAAAGCTGGGAGTTCTAGGTGCTCTGGGTGAAGGCAGGCTGACACTCGCCGTGTAATCTGTAAATTACCCTGGCTCCCGCCTCGCTCTGTGTGTGTGATAATTAAAACTTCAGTGGGTATGAGAAAGGAAGATGATTAGCGTGTTAGTGCTTGTTGTGCTGCTTCTCCCGCTGCTCATTTTGATTTTTTTGTTGACTTTTGCTGCAGTTGCCAACTCACGATCAACTAACTTGCTACACTAGCTGTTAAGACACATTTTCCCTCTCTGTACTCATAAAGACACATGGAGCATGGCCTGATATCACAATTTCACACGGACGTATTTATAAGAGTTGACTTTCATCTCTGCTGATAGATCATGATTCTCGCCTCAAACTAAACAGTTTTGACTTATTTTTCTTATATAAAACTGCCCTGTAGCTCTGCTCCTCAGCAGTTCCCTGCAGAATTACCTTCTGCAGTGTGTGTGTGTGTGTGTGTGTGTTGAGCTTGAGAGACATGATTAAGAGATTAAACCGCAAGATGCTAAACAGAATTCCAGTTCAGACTCATATCCTTATCCAGGGAGTGTAAACACATACCCTGAGCTAATGTCTCCAGCCACAGGGCAATGTGTGTGTGTGTGTGTGTGTGTGTGTGTGTGTGTGTGTGTGTGTGTGTGTGTGTGTGTGTGTGTGTGTGTGTGTGTGTGTGTGCTTGGGGGGACATGAGGCTCTTAGACCATGGGAAGCGGCACGGCAAATGCCAAAGAGGTCTACAGTATATCAAGTGGGTGAAATAAAAGACTGATTAAAAGGGCTGATTCATGAGCTGCCAGAAGTTTACAGCTCCATTAGGAAAGAGGAAAAACAGTCGATGAATAATCCAGAAAGAGCGCGATGGAGGGGGGTGAGGGGGTGATGGGAAGTAATGGAAAGATAAATTTCGGACAGATAAATTCCTCCCTGTATTCTGCGGGCAGCAGCTGAGAGAGATAAAGTTTAGGACAAACTGCTTTAAGTGGAGATGTGAGTTTGTGAAATGTTACTGCACATACAGCTATGTCATGAATTCTGCCAGTAAACTAATTAAAATAAATATACAAGCCGGACATTTTTTTTTCTTTCCCTTTGGACCAATCAGCAAAATGTTGTAAACCCTGCAGGAAAGTGGTGACGGCTCATTTATCTGACTTTAATTTCAATATTTTTGCTAATTTTAAATGAGTGAATAATATAATAACTAAGAAAACATGATTAAGTAGTTAGTAGTATAAAAAAAAATACAGTTCTGCATTGTTACTTAATGTTGGGTTTGTGTGTGTGTGTGTGTGTGTGTGTGTGTGTGTGTGTGTGTGTGTGTGTGTGTGTGTGTGTGTGTGTGTGTGTGTGTGTGTGTGTGTGTGTGTGTGTTTCACAGGCATGCCAACCAACGGGCCAATAGAAAAACCTCAGATTGATCCTGGCAGCACGACTGTGTTACCTAACCCACATAAAGGTACAAACACCAGCACAAAAATATCTGTCTGAACTTCCATCAGTTCTTTCTTTTCTTGGTTTTTTCACACACACACACACACACACACACACACACACACACACACACACACACACACACACACACACACACACACACACACACACACACACACACACACACACACAAATCATTAACACTGCTTTACATAATCAACACTTCTCCATGTTCCAGGTTCCACAGGACAGGGTCACCTAGCTACAGCTCTCATTATCGCCATGTCAACCATCTTCATTATGGCCATCGCCATTGTCCTCATCATTATGTTTTACATACTGAAGGCCAAACCAAGTGGCCAGGGTGAGACACACGCACACAGACAATCTCATACACATACACACACACACGCACACACCTTAAGGGTTGTAATTTGTGTTTTATGTGTTTCATGTGTGTGTCTGTATGCAGCATGTTGCTCTGGACAAGTGGTGAAGGCAGTTGAAGCACAATCCAACAAACAGGAAGACAAGAAAGATGTCTCTGGTGAGACCACACACACATGCACACACACACACACACAGAATAATTAATGAGCCTGCAGAACATTTACACTCATTAATGGATTCCCGATTGGTGTCTCTGCCTTAAACTTCTTCTGAAACTGCCTTAAAATTCCAGCCTCATAAGAAGGAATCTCAGGCAGTAAACAGAGTGTGATTGTGTCTTCATGCAGACTCGTGTCCTGACTTTGATCATATGCTGGACGTGATTTGTTTAGTAATTTTGTTATACATATCTTTACCTACATAATTCTAATTTCATCCATGATTGTGATCACATGCATGTGTGCAGGCTACGTGTTTGACTCCACATCCTGCCTCTCTGCCACTTCTGATCCATCTTATTTATCTCAGCAGTTGATGGTTAACACAGCCTGTTTCTGTTTTTTTTTTGCCAATTAACAGAACACAAGTGTAACAAATTCATTCATCTGATTTTGTTCTCTAAGCATCGTCAGAATGTCATCAGTGTATATCATTTATTGTCATTTTCGATATATTTCCGTGACCCATTTCAAAGATACACCTGCAATCGCATAAATAGATATATTAAAATAGTTTCATATATCTTGAAACAAAATATTAAAAACAGAAACAGTGAGGCATGAACAAACAATAAATTAGTGACATTATTATCGGTCCAGACCATCTGTTTTTTCTTCTCATTGTTTTCATATCTGTAAAAATGAATCAGCTAACTGATCATTACCATGTTTCCATAAACTTCACTCACGCATTGCACAGTTTCTAAAGGAGAGCCTCCAAAACATGCAACAGATGCAGTTTAAACTCTAGCTGACGTCAAATCAAACTTAGAAGCACTCACACAAAGCTACATAATTATAGTCACAACTCAAACTATAATTAGGTATACTAATCTTAGCTTTAACGACTGTAAAATAAGTCCAAATTGATCACAGTGATGCAGTGTCAATTCTAAGCAGTCAGTAGTAGAATGAACAGATACCACCCAGCAACTATTAGAGAAACACAATCCTGCGGCAAAATCCTTCGTAATCCTGGTTCCGGTAACTGCATGATTGGTTTATTTGTTAAACCCAAACCTTGTGTGCCATCTGTGGACAAGCCTTCATGTACAAAAGTATTTTCCTGTAGTGTTCAGGGCTCTGCTGATGAATTTTAGATACAGCTTTAAATTGCAAAGCTGTTTTTTTTTGTTTTTTTGCTGACATTTCAAAAAAGTGTTTCTTCGACAATCAGAGTGGAGGATTCTTGCAAGAGTCTTTGTGTGAATTATATGTTGAGACCTGCAAAATGACAACCAAAACAGTAAAGATAAGTCTATATTGAATATGTAATGAAACTAATTATCTCATTAAATGTGAACGAATCTCATCTAAATGTTAATACAGCATCGGCTCTAGTCTAGTAGGTGCATATTTATGCTTTGTGGCATGATATATACAAATGTAAAAGTGCTTGTGTGCGTATGTGTGTATGTGTGTGTGTCGGCTGACAGACCTGATGAGTACATCATGGTGGAATGTGAAGCTTCCAAAGCTAAAGCCATACGTTGCTTTAGGCGCCATTTCTCCTGACAATGATGCTCTGTTCAATTTCACTTCCAGACTGACTGACTTAACAACTTACATGTGGTGTGAACAAGCGCGTGCACACACACACACACACGAACTAACTGTGTGGTCAAAGACATATTATGTGGTACAACTAGGTTGCTAACCTAATAATATAATAACTAAGAAAACATGATTAAGTAGTTAGAGTATAAAAAAAAAATACAGTTCTGCATTGTTACTTAATGTTGGGTTTGTGTGTGTATGTGTGTGTGTGTGTGTGTGTGTGTGCGTGTGTGTGTGTATAATGACTAAGTGAGTGAGTAGGTATTTTTGATGACTGGTGCGTGTAGAGAGGCACATTGCTTGGAGCTCACCGGAGCTAGCTGTCACTCATGTTGACATTGATTTAATAAGGCTGCAAGATGAAAGATACAGATGCTTAAATACACACGAAACACACACTCACACGTGCACGCACACACGCAGAATTTGTTCCACTTATGTATTCACTCATTACACTGTCTATTCCTATCACTGTCCATGATGTAAGTGTAATTCAAAATAATAGTCATTGTAATCATTTTACACTCCGTCCTTTCATCCTTTTAGCCTCAGGAATCTGTTCTCTTCTGTAAGTCGTGCCAACTTCTACCATATAAAGTAGATTTAAATTTAGAATCATGCTGCTGGCCTGCTCAAAAGTTTTGGAAGTCTACAATTTTCTGATTATTAAAATGAGATTCTGCAACTTTTAAGAGAGAAAATCACTCAAGAGCCAAGATAAAAAAGGGAGATCCGATGACTTATTATCCTGTAGTTGCTATTTACGACCACAGTGGGTGCTATTTTGCCAAAAGTGACAATCGTTAAATCGCTGATTTTTCTGTCTGTATTTCCTGTTTTCTGTATTTGAAAACAAAACCTCTATGTCCTCTCCCTCCCTCAGACAACGTGGTGATCTACTCAGAGAAAGACGAGTTTGACAAACTAAAAGCTCCTCCTCAGAAGACGACGAAAAGGTGAGAGAAATGTCTGATTCAACAATCGACAGATTTTAGTGTTCTTTGCTGTTAAAGAATCAAACACATCAATGACTGTTCAAAACCTCAAGGACACAAAATATTTGAAATATAAGATATTAACTAAGTCTTATCGTATCGCGAATTCACAAATAGTTTAACAGTTAAAGAATCGCCTTTTAAAATGTTGTACTAAAGCATTATGCCTTAACTTTTGCATGTGTGTATTCTGATCTTTCTATAACCTTTTTAGTCACATAATCTTACTGAGATAAAGATCTTTTGCAAGACACGCCTGAATACAGCAGAAAGAAAAGAAAACAGCCAGATAAACAAATAAGGACACACAGCATCAGAAACAATCGCATCACTTTATACATTTGAGGCTTAAATCTTTGGGCTATAATTAATTCCATTTATAAAAAGGTGGTGGTGGATGATAGCCTTCCCAAGTTCAGTATTTCAGTCCTGAGATCTGGTTCTATTCAGTCGTGGTTCTGATTGATTGAGAGGCAGCTTTTGCAGAAAAACATTTATAGACCCTAAATAAAAATGAAAGAATGTAGTTATGTCATTGTCGCTAGTGAGGAGGGGCCTTCATTTTCAGATGCACTATTGTTTATAGTGATGAGTGCAATATTTATCGTTTTTATTTTTTAGTGTGTGTGTGTGTGTGTATGCATTTGTATGTGGCGTCACAGAGACTCTACACAACAAAAAGGGCCTTTTATCATTTTTTTCAGCATCTGCCTGTAATTAAGCCACCACAGAACAAGTCACTGCAGTAGTAGTATCATCGCTGCTGGCCTTTTTTTGTTGTTGCTGTTTCTTCTATGTGTGTGTGTGTGTGTGTGTGTGTGTGTGTGTGTGTATGCATGTGTGTATAAGGCATGTAAAAAAAGTAGTTCTTTTTTTGTTTTCTTTCCTTTTTAATGAAGCAGAAAGTCATTATGTGGCTTTGGAAGAGGCAAAGGGGTGAGATGGGGTGGGGGGTGGGGGGGTAGCATAGATGAGCCCTGAAGCCTAGAAAACACAGAGATGGATGGAGGAGGGGCTGAACTGTCGAGGTGCATAGGGGTATTTATTCCAGGCTTCACCTAAAACCACCACCAGGTGAAAGCACATTCCAGGCAGACAACAAAAGGACGATAGTTTCCTCACCTTCATCTATCTGCATATCGTCCGTGTGCAGACAATGCTGCTTTATGGCCACTAATGTGCAGGGGACATGTGAAAAATATAGGATAGGCTGCAGTGAAAACCGACAGAGAGCCATTGTGCTCATGTGTCGCCGTGCTGTAGTGAACATGCTCAGGTCGATACCCTGGTGGAATACATGGAAGGTGTGTAAGTTAAAGAATAGATGAGATCAACATGCATGCGCACACTCCTCAGCATCAATAGCAGTAAACAGTGTGGTAAAGCAGCATGCCAAAAGATGTGCTAACTCACTGCTGGAGCTGCCAAAGTGGGTGTTGGATGTCTGGGAAACAATGGCATTCTGTGAGCGTCGCTGTCAAATAGGTGCTTTTGCGAGAAAATCCGGCGTAGGCACCGGGAGGGAGAGGACGGGTAATAAAATATTACGTGGTATCATGTTGTAAAACGCGGGGCTATTTCAGTCATTCTCAGGAACGGCTTAGAAACTTCAGCAGCCATGGCGACAACAATAGCATAGTTTTCCAGTTCGTTTTCATACGTCGTAGGCCACGTTGAGTTTGGCCAGACGCAAATATCCTGCGTGTGTGAGACCCATCAGCGTAACAGCACCCCACAAACAGTAAACCACGAACATCATAAAAATCTGCAGCTTTTAATGAAATAATCCACTGTTGAATTTTATCTTTCCCACAAATGTAATTTCCTGTAATCATGATAACTATTAGTTTTGCCAGAACGTTAACTTCAGACTTAAAAATTTTAATAAATTCCCACAAATGGTATAAGTATAAATAATATAATAAAAAATATACAGTTTATACAAGTTGCCAGCTTTCATTTTCTTCCTACATATTCTTTAGGTTCTTGCATGTTAAGATCGATTAAACCTATGTAAAAGTTATTACAGTTGCAGGAATGTTTGCGTCAGGCAACTGCTATTTTCATTTGTGGGAAAGTTATTACATTCGTGGGATTATTACATTAAATGCTGCAGTTCTGGATTACATTTGAGGGTTTATTACATTGTTTACGTTGGTGGGTCTAACATATGTGCATTAGCTGTAATTTAGGCTTTTAACAGCATGCAGTGTAGCTACAATATAAACTGTGGTGGAATTCTGATCAGTATAAGGGCAGTAAAAGATAAACCTTGCCTTGTCTTGCTTTGCTTTGATCTCTGCTATAACTAACATGATGTTACACCTTGAAGATCGTCATCTTTGTAGCCTACGGAGAAAGAACCGCAAGACTTTTTACTTCAAAAAAGAAACAGAAAAGTGTGAAACATGCCAGTCAGTAACCTTAGGCTAACTTTCAAGGCTTTTCTTTTGACAACATAAAAGTTTCACTCTGTTTAAAAGAAAAGTTCAAAACTTTTGGATAGGCATGTGAAATTGGGCAATGCATGATTCGATTTAGAACCAATTTTAAAGTCAATTTTCGATTCAGTACTTTGGATGTGACCATAACCTCAATACAAAATGCTTATGGTGTGATATAAATATATATAGTTTAGTTCCCACTGTTAGCCATATCCCAGCACTTTTACAAAAGTAGTTTCAGTTGTGCAGCACCGTGTCACTTCAGCTTTTTACACCTTGAAAATAACTCAACAATGATTGTTATGTATGTCCTATATTACATATAAAATAAGCACTCCTGTAACATTTAACCACAACCTAAAAAGAAAAATCTATTAAAATCTTTAAAAACTAGAAGATAAAAATCACAATTCTTAGTAAATCACCTCTTATTGTTGGATATGAGCTCAGTTGACTTTGCTGCTGCTCTCATTATCTGTCCAATCAATACACGGATATATATAAATAAACTGTAAACAGCTAGCCTGTCTCCGATGGTAAACACCCTGTGTCAAAATAGCAACAGACCACGATCTTAACTTTTCTTTATTCATCTGTAGAGGTGCTTGTAGGCTAACAGACTGTTATTTGCTTCATGTTAGAGTGGTTCTCATCTTGTCATCTAACGCTTGGCAAGAAAGGAAATGAATTCACAAAATGTAAAAACAATTCCTTCAACAAAAGATAAATAAATCAAAGTGAGTAAACAGTGCATTAAGAACATTAATGTTATTGAGTGCAGCATTTGAAACCTTAAAAAAAAGAATTGTTTGTGGACGTGGACAGCTCAGGTCTAATAATGTATGACGAACCATTATTCAGCTGCCGCTTCTATTGGCAAGAGACCATGCCCATTTTAAGTGCTTCATGGGATATCAGTGAATGTGTGCACATGTGAATATCATTACATGTCTGTGTGTGTGTGTGTGTGTGTGTGTGTGCAGTGAAAATGACGCATCATCAGAGAACGAGCAGCTGCTGAGCCGCAGCATGGACAGCGATGAGGAGGCAGCGTTGGAGAAGCAGGGATCAGCCGAGACCACTAACCCCAACCCCAACCTGTGCCTCCTCAATCTGGGTAACAAGCCTGACCTCTGCCTGCTCTCCCTGGGCCTCCTGGACCACGACCGCGCCTGCAACGGGACCCCCAACATCGGTACCAGCCCGGCCAACAACGTCCAGAGTCCAAACCACATCGGCAACGTCAACCACATTGCCAGCACTAACCACATCAGCAGTGTGACCGCAATCAACAACAACAATAAAACCCCAGGGGTAGGAAGATTGGAGCTCTAAAGATGTTAACTGCAGTAAAAAAAAAATAAATAAATAAAAAATTATGATTATGAACAGACCCTCAGTTCGGTATCATCTGGAAATAAAACTGTGCGTTTCTTTTCCCACACAGATGCTACAGAGTAGAAGGAAAAAGATCCTGGATCTGTATACCAGAGCATGCAATGTGACAGAGGGTGAGTCAAACAGGAGAAATCATATAATATATAAGGGATTTATGCTACAACTGTGGGGGAATTTAATTTCTTTCTCTTTGCTGTAAGATTGCATAACAAGTAAATCAGAACAAGATTCACATTTAATCCATGATTAAATGAATTGCATTACATTTTGTTTGATAAATAACTTCTTTACAATGGCCACAGATTCATTTTTTAAGATACAATCAAACATTAACGAAGGGAATCTGGGTCATCGCAGCAGCAAAGTAGATTAAGACAGAACAATGACAAAATATAAATAAGGAAACAGGAACTGGATGAGTATAAAATGATACATCCAACATTTTTAACTAAAATCTAGGAAGATTAGGTGATTAGGTTAGATCTAGGTGGGATATTAACTTGTTAATTATGATTGATTAATTAATTGCAAAGAAAATAATGCATTAAAAATATGAATGCATTTTATCAGAGTTTGTATGGCAAACAATGCAGAACATTTGCATGCAACAATGAAAGCACTTTGTTTGACGGTAAATTTAAGTTAAAAAAACGTGATGGAAGTGTTGGGAACAGTGTCATTTATTGGAAACTGTGCAGAAAAGAGTTTGCATATCAGAGAAGCAGCAACCCTATGATACCATTTAAATGCAAAACATGTCACAGTGAGCACAGAAACTCTGGCGCTGCTGGCGGTTCTAGTTCTGGTCTGAGTACAACCCAAACCCGAATAACTGGCTTCATCAGGAATAAACTGAGTAAGTCAACATTGGAAATACTGACTAATTTCCCAGGAATGAAGACCACCATCAGTGGTTGAAGATAAGGGTTGAGAAAATACAGATAGCTGCTCCCAGATAGCAACTAAAATCATTTACATAAAATTAATGTTGCTTTTGGGCCAATTCTTTTTATGCAATTATTAGTAATTAATAAATTACAGAACCTCTAATTAATTAGGTTATTTTTAATCTCCTACTAAAATCCTTAAATGCAAGTATAAATCAATGTGATTTGACTTAAATCCTTATGTGTCTTCATGTGCTCCATGTGTCCCTCTCCAGGCCTGAGCCCCACAGAGCTTCCCTTTGACTGTCTGGAGAAGACCAGCCGCATGCTGAGCTCCTCCTACAGCAGCGAGGCGGCCGTGGTGAAGACGTGGCGCCACCTGGCCGAGAGCTTCGGCCTGAAGCGTGACGAGATCGGCGGCATGAGCGACGGCCTGCAGCTCTTCGAGAGGGTGAGCACGGCCGGCTACAGCATCCCCGACCTCCTGACCCGCCTGGTACAGATCGAGCGGCTGGACGCCGTCGAGTCGCTGTGCTTGGACGTGCTGTGCAGCAGCGAGGTGGCGGCGGCTGGCGGGCGCCAGGGCATCACCAGCTTCCACAGCCAGTTGGTGTGCACGTCCCCATGTCCGTCTCCCTCCCAGCGCTGCGCCAGTGTCTGAACATGTGGTGGAGCGGAGACTTCAGGGTATACGTGTATATTAGGACAGCGCAGCATACACAGTATACACATCACCACCATCACATGAAGAACGTCAGTGGATCACACTCCTACTTTTTTCCTCCAATCATGGCGCCTCCATGTCAAGAAGCTACTAATCCAAAATATATGAAAAAAAACACCTCAAACTTAGATTATTCTCTAGTTGGCTAGTTCAGATATTTTTTTCTCTGCAAGAATATAATAATCAGAATGCCTTTCCATGTTATTAGATTTTTCTCAAATAGTTAAGAATTTTAGCAAACTAAAGGTGGATGAAGTCTGCGCTGGACGCAACAGCTTATCTACTTTCAAAAGGTTTGATGGTTTTTAAAAAAGTGCTGAGAAGATACGGCTATTTCTATAGTTTGCTGAATGGGAAAAAAGAAGAATCTCAGTTGTTCTCTCGCTGAACCCTCTGATTTTTTTGTTTGTGGGGGAAAAAAAGCAACCCGGGTTGACCGCAGCATCGGTTAACATTCACAATGGTGCCTTTGGCGATGCTGTCATCATACAGGAGAGACAGCAGATATGAGCCCCCTATGAAAAGTGCAATCATTATGCCCAGCTGGAAACGCCAAATCATCGTTGGGCTCAGCTTACCTCTGTGAACTCTGGCTGTCTCTCCCTGAATTGTGACATCACCAGCAAACACACAACGCCAGGCAACAACAGGACTCAGTGTGTTTATGAAATTAAGACACTATGCAGGATTTATTTTACAACTTTTCTCACATAAATGTCTTGTCAAGAATGACAGACTTGATTAACAGGTGTGTGTGTAGTGTGGAAACATCCAGATGACGTTTATAGAAAAGCTTAACCTATCTACAGTATACATGCATGAACACAGCCTAAACACAAATGCAAAATACACTTTCCACAAATTCCACACACACTCTTACTGCAACAACTTCCTCAGCAATGACCCAGTCTATGACCACCACCCCCTATAACTCTTCCTCCCCCCCTCTTTTTCCCCTTTTAGCCCAATGCTGTGGTCTAGAGTCGCCGCCATCTCTAATTATTTGGCGTGTGGCTCCCCGGGCCCCTAATAGGCCGAAGTGTTGTGGTTTACAGAGCGGGTGCAAAGTGCCTGTGATTTCCAGCACCCAATTAAGTATTTAGGGCCACTTAAACCACTGAAAGCCCAGTGGAAAAGCTGTAAAAGCCTGAATTAAAAAAGGAGAGATGCCATGGCAGGGGCATGACGAACTGCCCCCCAGGGTCACTGCAACGTGAACTATGCAAAAAAAAAAAAAAAAAATGCAGCCGGTCATGGTGGAAGCAGCAGCACGGTCCAACTGTAACGTCTGATCTTACTCAACTCCTGTAGCTGGCTCAGTCGTGCTCAGACAGGATTTAAGCTCCCCTCTCTCCTATGGGACCAATATGGCAAATGGGAACAATATGTAGCTGCAGTTGTCCACTTCTGTGAAGCAGCAGGCGTCGGTTTAGTGCTGTACGTATAGAGGTAGGAGACGGATCCGATTAGCGTTAGCAAGTTAAACCGTGTGTCATTTTAAATCCTTGATCATTATGTTAACAGATAAAACGCTGTAGGTCAAGATCCTGGCTTCTCAAAGCCTCAAAGATTCCACAGTAAGCTTTAAAGTTCAACTTTAACAAGCAATGCCAAGACTGGCTTTGATCTAGTTTATTGGGAATAGCAATGATCTTTATCTGATGCTTGATGTTGTCAGCATAATGTCCCATGACTGCTCTGCACAGAATCACACACAGCACCTGCTGCCAAGTTCCCCCTTCTTAATGCCTCTTTATTCACATTTCACATCGCCAACTCCAGGGCTGGTCTCTGGTGCTTTAAATTAAGTAATGTGCATGTTTATTAAGCATGGATTCGTATTTTTAGTCTTTAACATCTCTTGTCAAGGCAAATAAAAAGCTCACATTTAAATGATGTGCCTTCTTACAGCAGGGTTGTCTTTATTAAATCCCATGCAATTCAAAACAGGCTGAACTAGTTGTTTTTATGATGTTTTCTGCTGTTGGACTTTTGTAAATAATCTAATTGATGGATTGAATTGAAGTGAAATTTACCCCAGACCTGTTTTAAGACAGGCGGAATCTTGTCTGACATGATAGGATAATACACAGAAGCCAAACATGAATTACTTACCTCAGTAGCACATACAGTATAATAGACTATGTAGAAACACACACAATCATCACAGAACTAAAGTGTAACTGTATATATAACTTATTATTGTACATAATGTATACTTTAATAAAGATGTATGGCAAACATGGCTTGGTGTTTGATTTTAGTATTTTAGATGTAACTGAGTGAGTGGCAATAATAAAACTATAAAATCATGATTTTTTTATACTATATCTTGGCTCTGAGTTGATCCACCAGGACTCCGTAGCATGTGATGCAAACTCAGGGACTTAGGTTAGTAAAAGTACTACAGTAATGTAAGACTTTTCACCTAAAATGCAAATACGGTGAGCAAGCATCCCATAGTTTTGGATTTCACCCTCAGTCTGGAATGTCAACCTCATGGTGGTGCTAAAGGGAAACATGGACTCCCAATTCATTCACAATCATTACGTTTCATTGTGAGTGTACGGTTTTCCCGTACTACAAACTGTACAATACATACAAATGTAATCAGATTACATGATGTGCATCATGGCATATGTGAAAGAAACTGAGATAAAGTATGATATATGATCCTGCTGCATCCCAGATTATTTATCAGCCATTACTGCTGACAGGGTCAGTAAATGGCTTAGGGACATTAAATGGAAAATTGCTAATCATTACATTTCCCAGTTCATTCAAACCTCAGTCATTTAATTACAGGCCATTAGATGTGACATATTAACGAGATGGTTCAATAAATCAGAGGTGATTTAATTGGAAAAATACTTTAACCTCTTTTAAGCATTAGTATTCACCCTGAAATTCATTTTCATGTCTCCTGCTGACTTCCTACTGCAAGTTGAGAAAGGGAAGCTCTCTCTCTCTCAAAATAAAATATAAAAATATAAAACATTATTTCTGTCAAGGTTATTATGGAAACAATCTCATCATTTCTCATTACTTTTTGTTTACCTCACTATTTATTGTCCTTACAACCCCCCTCCAAAAAACAAAACAAAACATGGTGTCATAATGCTTCGTTGTTCATGGTGATCCGGGTAAATCCAGCCTGTTATTTTGCACCACTGCCACTCCTTTTACTTTTATGTCCTTCACTACTTTTCTTTCAAAATATTAGGTAAGGTGTCCAAAATGGGATTTAGAGTTATCTGCTCCTTTTGTCGCTCTCACTCCTCTGGAGGAATGCCTCCAGGCTGCTTTTGTTTTTTGCCTTCTTCCCCGGCTCACAGGTGTGTTTCATTTATCTGCTCTCTGTCTCCACCTTCCTTTCCTTCAAGGTGATGAAGTGCTACAGTCTGCTGCTTCTTTCTTTATCCAATTATCCTTCACAGAGTAAATGTACCTTGTTACTTTTGACAACTATTGATTAGTAAATGATGCAGCCTGATCCACGCTTTCATCAAACACCTCTCACAACCCGAAGGACTCGGATGTTAGACAAAATTAGTAAAATTATCTTTTTTTAAAATGATAAAAACCTTTTGCCCAACAACATGACACATAACATCTCAGCAACACTTGACCTATCTATAAAATTTCAGAACATAATAAAACGTAATAAACGTTAAAAAAGTCCATCATAGCCAGAGTCTTCTTCAATTATCAACTGTCTGTGCTATATAAGATTACTGCACATTACATTGTGTGTGTGTGAGATGTAGCCTTAGTCTATCTTTAACATTTCAGAATATAAAACATAAAAAGTCAGAGTTGTCTTCTTCAATTATCAGCTCCTATGCTCTACATAAAATTACTGCACATTACCTTGTGTGTATGTGTGTGTGTGTGTGTGTGTGTGTGTGTGTGTGTGTGTGTGTGTGTGTGTGTGTGTGTGTGTGTGTGTGTATTAGGCTTTAGCTAAATGATTAGGTGTGTGAAAGGGCAGAGTTAGGCTGTCAGGAAGTAGCAATGGCTATGGGGCATCAGGTCAAACTGAGGTTTTTTCTCTCATCAGGTTTCAAACACTCAAAATTGCCAAAATAATAATTTCCACTTGAAGTCTGATAATACACCCACATGTACGCGCATATATAGCGCATATATACAGAACATCACAAGTGTGTGTGTCTTCAGGGTTTATGCATGTTTAATGCTTGACTTGCTTTTAAATGCGGAGCATGAGGCCATAAAGAGCCTCTCGGGTTCTGGAGAAGAATCATTAAACAGCTGCCAGTCAGCAACCTCTTCATCTTCAACACAACAAGCATGCACACATTCTTCCCCGTCAGTCAGCAACACACACATGAAACAGCAGCAGTTCAATACCCAGACACCTCAATCAGGTGTAGTCTGTCTGATTTGTTTGATTCAGAATGTGGTGTCTGCACTGTGCAGGACAGGAAAATAGTTTTTGCAATTTTAATCAATAGAATGCTTTCAACAGCAATTAATCAACTATAATAAAATGGAAAATGCAATGGAAACATATGTTTGAAAACATCTGTACGCAATGCATAACATATTTGCACTTTATTGTTATTTCAAACTATAAGGATCAACTTGTTGAGGTGATTTATGATAACGTATTTTCAGAGGGGCCCTTCCTTAGGCACAAAACGCATAACATTAATATAAAATGAAAGCTAAAATAATTTTAAGGTGATTTTTTTGTTTTGGGACATACTTCAAATGGATAATTGGCAAAATATAGACAGGAAGCCCCAAGAAAACAAAGAGAAACAGATCCTTTTTAGAGTTGCCATCTTGGACAGACTTTCTAAAGTCATTTTTTCTTTGAGTAAGAGTGACGCCTCCTAAAAAATAGAAAAAGCAGGAAGATATTATTGTGTGCACAAAAACACTGCAGAGGCCTGGTTGTGGTTGTGATGGTGAACAGCCACACGTGAGGATCGGCCAAAGATTGATGTTTGTTTGGAACTTTCATGGCAACATTTGTTATACCTCAGTACAAGTAGAAAGACTGTTGTCAAAAAAATACTAAAGTAAAATTACTGAATTGAAAAGGCTATTTCAGTAAATGTACAATAATGTTATCAGAAAAATGTACTTACAGTATCAAAGGTAAAAGTACTCTTCATGCAGAATGTTTTATATTATTAACTATATTATACTATATTACTATATTATACTACTTGTTTTTTGTTTTAATGTTTTATTTCATCAATTGAACCAATTTAAGATACTTTGTGAAGATAAATTCTATACTGCATCATATGTCACATTTCACACAAAGTGCATAAAATAAATGAGTGACAAATTATTAAAATACAGGTAATAGAATATTAAAAGATAGATTAATGTAATTAATTTCACGTAAAACTTTAAAATATGCATCTAAAAAGTAACTAAAACTGTCAAATTAATGTAGTGGAGCAGTAAAAACAATACTTTTCCTCCGGAAGCCGGAGTACCTGGTGAAGACCCACACAGACACGGGGAGAACATGCAAACTCCACACAGAAAGGTCCCAGACCCAGGACCAAGGAGGTCTTGAACCTGCGACCTTCTTGCTGTGAGGCAACAGCGCTAACCCCTGCACCACCGTGTCGCCCCTTGTCCATCAACCATTTATAGCATAATAGTGCCACCGTTTAGCCAAATTGTGCTGATTTCAACATTAAGCTTATTTCGGTCCCCAGCAATACGACCAACAAGTGTGAAGTGGATCCGATGAATAGTTTTCGAGCTATACATGAAACACTCAGAGGGACACAGAGCCTTTGCTTTTTATGGAGATACATACTAACTGCTCTCTGCTGCTGCTCTCCACCTCACTGACTCCACTGCTGCTGCTGTTCATCAACGATGTGAACGGCTTGAAGCTGAGAGTCTCCAGATCATCAGGTTGAGTTTTTCCCCATAATAGCGTGTTTTACTGCAGAAAACACACAAACACTCACAACTCTGCAGAAATCCTACCGTTAGTATTAGCTTTATATAACAAATGATACGGCCGACATCAAATGCAACAATCACAGTCCTTAATTATAGAAAAGCAGAATAAAAGAAGTGAAAATAAACTGGATGTTGGAAAACCAGTGTGATCGCAGCCTGTCGACCATGAATCACCTTTGACAGCTGCTTCCACTCACAGCACACCACCTCATTTACAGTCAGGTATATTTACCAGAACCTCTGTGTGCTCGTTGGGTTACTCAAGCAGCACATGTATACATATTGCGGCCGGTGGAAATAATATACATTTGGTGGTCTGCCACGTCAAATCACTGATTGACTTCTGGCTTTATGCTTCTGCTGAAGTGGATTCGCTAATGTTTCTCCCTGCCAGCCTCCCCCACCACCAACCAAATAACAGTTTAATGAGGTTAACCAGCCGGTCTGGAGCTGGGGGACTCTTTAGGGTAATTTTCTGAATATTTTGGTCCACTGAAAAGACCCAGACATAAATCAAGACCAGCGGATTGTGCGGGTGATGCAGTGCAGAGATTGGCAGAGTAGCGTGTTAGGGAACACGTAGCAGACACCGGCATGCCGACTGCATTTCAGAGTCAGGCTAGGCTTAAGTGAAGTCATGAAAAGTAAATAAATCAGCCGTCCTGGAGGGGTCTGTTAAAGTGATATTTGAGCGTCAAACACGTTTCCCCTCCTGGCTTGTAGAGTCTTTCAGCTTACAAAAAATTCCAAACTGACAAGTTCAAAAGAATCCATAAAAACGTTTAATCCACCCTCCATCTTCACTGTCCACCCAATCATCAAGTGTTCACAGCCATATTTTTTACCAATATATTCTGCTTCTGCATCCCATTACTTCCCTCTTCGAGACAGATTTGTGTTAAGTGTGTTTTTGGTTTAAATGTGAGAGGAATAAATTATAATCCGGGGGTGGTGGGAGACTTTTCAACAGATAATTAGCCTAACTGACCATTAGTGGCCGACAGGGCAAATGTGCCGCAAACAGAGAAATTATGTAAAATCAAAAACACATAACACAAACACTAAAAATAAGTGCAACAAAAAAAAAACACTGTAGAAAAAGGCTGCAATCACAGAAACGAAGCAGAAGCAAAAACTTACAAACCCACAAAACAAATGCAAAAGAGAAACGCTGCAAAGTTGCAGTTCATTTCCGTTGCTAAGGAAACACCACCACCAGATGCTCTGCTTGTGGTGTCCCCTGCACCTTTTGGATCGAGTGAAAATAAATATTTGTAAATGCGAACCGTCGCTTAAAGATGAAACAAAAGCAATCATTTTCACATCAGATCCACACCACATTGTATCTTGAATGACTGGATCTGATGTGAAAGTGATCGGTTTTGTTTCATTTTTAAGTAAGATGGTTCACATTACCACGTCTTTGTTTTCACTCCGGTCTTGAGCATCATGTTTCCTTGGCAACAGAGACAGACAGCAACTTTGCAGCCTTTCTCTCTTGCAGTTGATTTGGGGTTTTGCATGTTTTTGGATATTTGCAGCATTTTTTTGTTTTGTCTTTTGTAGATCTGTGTTTCTGCTTTGTTTCTGTGATTGCAGCTTTTTTTTGTTTGTTTCTATATTTTTGGTTTTGCATTATTTCTGCCGCATTATTTCTTGGCCACAGTAGACCATAGCTCTCTGCGATGATGGCCGGGCTGGGAACCATCCCACAAGGACTGTTATAATAACATAATTTATCTGAATAGCCAGGTCTGTAGTGTGATTATTATTATTATTAAAACTAGTGGTGGTGTGAACAGAGCTTTATATATGCATGTGTGACAGCTTTTCATTAAAGGTTATCAGTGTTGTAAAATTATGACATTCAGCCAGTGAATGATCCAACACACAATCAGATCCAAATTATAGCTTCACCACAGTGAAGAAATTGATGAAACCAGAAAGTGACAAGCGGCTTCACAGTGAGCTCCAGTTTGTAATCAATTTGTATTCTGAGGTGACGCACTTCAAGGCAGAAGAGACAATGATCAAGGAAGAGTTGATGACAAAGATCTTGATTTTATTAACCACACAACATCTGCCTTGAAGCAACAGAACAGGCGTATATGAAAAGGATTTTCAGCCGCACTAGCAGTGTGGCTTAATGGATGGAAATGTCTGTTGGTCTGGACTGAAATACCTCAACAACTATTGAAAGGATTGGGATGTCATGTAGTACAGGCCTTCATGTCCACCAGAGGATGACTTCTACTGACTTTGGGGATCTCCTGAATTTTTCCCTTACGCCACCATGACAATGACATTTTTATATTTAGACATATCTTTACAACTAATGGACTGAATTGATTGCCATGAGATTTGGTTTAAAAAAAACAAACAATGAATTTCATCAAATGGGGTTAATTTATAGAACAGTTTTGAAGATAAAAGATAAAACTAGATAAAAAAAAGAAAAAGAAGAGAATTAAAATAATGTTCAAAATATATACACACACACACACGCACACACACTTTTCAGGTCACCCAGACAATTTTGTGTTTTTTTTCCATGTAAAGACACTTTTCTTTAGCACCATGAATTGTAAAATTAATAGAACATTAAAAAACAAACACATTGTACCATTAGAACTCTGGAGTGCTGCTAGTTGCTGGAAATGAGCCTCCATACACCTATGTAGATATTGCACCAAAAAACAGCAAAAAACATTTGCAGCTAGAATAATCATTTACCACATTAGCAATGTATAGAGTGTATTTCTGATTAGTTTAGTTTAAGTTATCTCCACTGAAAAAAATGAGGACATTTCTAAATGACCCAAAACTTTTAATATATATATATATATATATATATATATATATATATATATATATATATATATATATATATATATATATATATATATATATATAATATATATATATTATATATATATATATATATATATATATATATATATATAATATATATATATTATATATATATATATATATATATATATATAATATATATATATATATTATATATATATATATATATATATATATATATATATATATATATATATATATATATATATATATATATATATATATATATATATATATATATATATATATTAACTAACTACCTGCATCTCAACAGGATTTACAACACAGCATAGTCCTCATTCTGAACACTCAAAACAAATAATATAATAAAAAAAAGTTTATCTGCATTCTTTTTTTTTTATCTAATTAATTAATTGGCTTGTTTTTCATTTTACAACTAACCACTAAATAAAAAATAAAAAAATAGACCAGTTTTAAAGTAAAACTTTGAGTTGGACAAACAGAGTAACATGGGTGGCTTTATTAACAATAGTCAACACTGGATTAAGTGGTTTCTCTGCTGCTGTTCACAGCGGGGTCTTCTGTTGATCATAAAGACAAATTTTTCCCATTTGATATCATCCAGCTGCAAAAAAAAAATTAAAGCTACAATGGAAAGCAGTAAATTCTACTCCATATTACTGCCAGCAAAATCTCTATAATATAATCTTCTTATAATCCGCTTTATCTATGTCTGTTTATCATTGGTAAAGTAGTAAAAAAGCAAATAAGTAAAAGAATGGAAGGACTTAAATCAGGGTGATTTACTCAGAAGGGCGGTGGGGGGTTTCCCTCGTCTGCTCTCTTGTTACACTGCTCATTTACGCCGACCACAATGTTTAAAAGGTCTTTAAAATTAAATTGTTTTCGGTTCATTTGTGTATAAATGGAAATTTTAACATCGTTCTTGCACATGTTCTGGTGCCTGGCAGGCAATCATTGAAGAAGTTAGAAACCAAAGTACTTTTGGGATAACGTCTCCGATCATTAAATAGCTAAACTATAAGCTCTATGATTCAGGAAAATGCTTAGAAGTTTTGTAAATACTATAGTGGTTCAGACTTTTGGTAGGCATGTTCCTGTAAATTAATCTGATTTCCAGATATCTTCTAAGGTCAGTTTTACGTTTCTTCACAGTACCACAATGCGTCTTGTGGTGGAGATGGAAAGTCTGCAATCACTCAAAATAACTTTGACTCAAATGTCTGAGACAGGTTGAATTTAATGGTGGTTTAAAATGTAAAAAACTTCAATTAAAAATGGTAAAGGTCCCGTATTTTACACTTTCCCTGGGTTCTATTTAGATTTGTAATATCTCCAATAAGATGTTTTTAAAGAACCAAAAATCATCTCAATATAGTTTTACATCTCTTTCAAGCTTCTCTCTGAAGCTCTAGAAAGAACAGAGTGATTGATTTGATATTAGTCTCATTAATACTAATGATCCTCGCAACTGATTGGCTGATTTGAATGGCTGTGAACAGAGGGTGGGTGGTGGCTATATTGACTGAATTCAACTTCACAGAATTCCTCACAGCTAGCTTTAAAGCACAGTTTCTGAATATTTTATAGATATATTTTATGAATTTCTAGAAAACCTTTACTTTCTTATAGTCAAAGTATTAAAATCTCACTATTACCCGTCTTAAACTTACTGTCACTATCCTCATTTTGCTCATTATCAGAGTTAAACATGTGTTTTAACCATTCAAACATTGGCTAAATGAAATGAAATAAATTAAGTGATGAATTAAAAATATCTTCTTGAAAGTAATCATTAGTTGTAGTCTCAGACCACACATATTGACAAATGAAAATTAATGCATTTTTGAGTGACAATGAGACACTAAGCATAACATTGATCAATTCTACAATAACTATGTGATCCAACAGCTACATATCTACCAAATTACGGTATCCATCCAAACCAAATACTGAATATAAGCTCATAAACTTTCATCAAACCAAATGCTGAACATAAACTCCTGCAGAGTGACATGTAGTTAATTTAGGGTTTCAAATGCTGTGAGGCTCTTAAAAATCGAAACCAGATGACAAGCGGAGAACTTCCGAGCGACTCTGAATAAGTACGTTATCAGCTGTAATTGTTCCAGTCCCTCCAATCTCCTCCATCAACCAACACCACCAGTGTGTCCCATACTGAGAACATTACTCGCATCAACCCACACATGATCTGTAACAAACAAATAAGACAAGTTTATTCAAAACATATGGATTTCAGCATTTCATATGCCGTTCATTTTTAATGTGTTTCGGTTCTTCTTGTTTATTGCCATTAAAAAGCTTCACAGTCACGCTTCTCTCCGAGCACATGAGACACCCATTAAGACCACTGGCAATCATTTCCATCACAGAAAGAGACAAGACATCAGATTAGCATTGAGGGCCGTAAAAATGGGTCACAAAGTGCAAACATATACAACATTTAAAAAAAGAACTTCTGACAGACAAAAACTTCAAAAACATGTCATTGTATAAGTCAAGAGTGTGTGTCTGCATGTTATTTGAGGTCAAACAGGACAGAGTTGCTGCCATGAAGCTCAGATATAAACATGGTAATTACAGTTTGAGGGCATATGAAAGACCAAATGGACGTGCTGAAGTCCTGAAGGCAAGAGATCGTTGTCCTAAATGGGAAGTTAAACCTTGAGTCAGCATCATTTTAGGTTTTGGAGGATGGATCTGAGGTTGAGGCAGAGGAAGGTTTGTGTGTGGTTGGTTTTGTGACAAAGCTCTTGTATCTGGTGGTGGAGGGAGGACAGCTCAAAGAGACGCCGGTTCTTCCTGGACGAATATAAATAAAAAAAGAGAATTACAACACAAGCATCAGTTCAAAGACAATCTATGAAACACATTAAAGGTACAATCTGTAAGATTTCACAATAATTAAATTCAAAAGCACCCACCGATGAAATAGAACCATCAACAGAATATGGAGAAATAACAGTGATAACATTATATCAGATGTCTGTGTATTGTGTTACAGCAAAAACTGCTTAAATTAGCATGCTAAACTAGTAAAAGCACTCTCAGAGCGCAGACCTCCGACCTCCAAGTATATTCTGACTCCCACCCGACACTGTTGTCTGATAGTTATTGAATACACACAGTCCAGAATAAAGTGCAAAAGTTGGGTCTGTGGGAGGCAGGGCCAAGATATCATCACCAGGTGGCCCTAAATAGTGGCACCTGTCTGAAGGTGTATTTACCACAATGTTACCAATAAATTCAAAGTGATCCAGAAAACACTTTTGGATCATCACTAAAATTTAATCATCCGTTTATGGTACCATTCCCAACATTTGCTGAAAGTTTGACAAAAATTCAGCCAAAACTTTTTGAGGTATCTTGCTAACAAACATAGAAACAGACAGATAAACGCTGGTGAAAGCATAACCTCCTTGGTGGAGTTAATAACAAGTTCCAGCTGTAATGTTTTGCTGAGGCAAACTGTCAATATGTCAATTATTATGTTTAATGTGCTTTCATGCAAGAACATAACATTTAGATTCCCAATATGTGGTCAGTTTATTCAAATAACTGTTTAGAGGAAGTGTTGGAGACACTGCTGCTGCAGCAGAAAGCTGCTGATCCAGTGAATGTTGTGGGATCGAAAAACAAAAATGATATAAAAAAAAAAAAAAATTCAGGAGTTCACATTGACGAAGCTTCTCACCACTGCAGACAGCTCTTGGCTAGTACGGGGCTGAGGTTTGTCGCACCAACTGGCAACATTGCTTCTAGACCAGCGAGTAAGACGACACAAACTGTAGCTAAATACGCTTTGAATGGTGTCGTGTGGTTTGCTGTGGCTGTTTTCATGCTACTATGCTCTGACTGCTATGTATTATTACTGCAGGTGAGTGGCGCTGACAGGCCTGTGATTAGGTGCGTGGCCGATTAGGCAGAGTTCCAGCCGGCTCCTGCAGACTTCTGCTCCTCTGCAGGAGGTTTTCTGCTGAAGTTGTTGGGGTGAGCCGGGTATCACACAGGCGTCTTACTTGCAAGTACGACACTGCCTTGGTGTTTTCTCCTGATGCTTTGATTTAATTGCTTTAGTGCCGCCGTATTAGCCAGTGGCTGCTGCCGAGACCAGTGTGTAGACTGTGGATTCCCTGGGTTAGCATGTGTTTTTTGCCTCCTGGCAGACTGTAAGAGTTGGGCTTCAGCACGGTACAGTTATTATATAAACGATTATCAGTTCCACTCACTCTCCATGCGAGCAGCCTTCTCTCTAACTCCCACCCACACACAAATGTATTTAACGGACCAGCAATGGACTGTCTGTGAATATTCCATGAACGAACATGTATTTCACTGATAAGGTATTACTGACAGACAGAGCCACAATTTTATTTCAATGTTAGCGTTACAAGTGTGTTTCAGTTATGCGAGTCCAGGCGTGTGTCAGATCTTGATGTAGTGTTGCAGAGAGAGAGGAGGGTGTACAAGGTGAAATATTTGCTGTCTGTGAGTGTGGAGCAAGGGGCCAAGTATTACACTATGCAACTTTAAAGGGATTGTTAAACATTTTAGAAAATTCACCCATAGTCATGATGTCAAAGCAACAGGTGCTCTACCTTTTTTTGCCAAAACAGGCTGTTTTGGCAAAAAAAGTTTTGGCCTCCTGGTGAGCTGCTAGGCTGCTATTACAAATACGCATTCCAGCAAATTCCAAAAGCTGCAGTGGACGAGTTTTGACCTACACATTTACCACACAATGAAACAATAACTGTAATATTACAACACATGAAGCAAATGTTCAGGACTACTTTGTTCAGTAAGCCACTCGGTGGAGAGATACAGCGTACCATGTCAGGCAGTGCTGACGATGCTGTACTTTGCAGGTGTGTCTGGAGTGTGAAGTCCTGCTTTATATTTATCCATTAAGTATTCTTGTGTAACATGGTCTATATTTCATAATCTCATCATCTGATATCATCTGACTGGAAACAGCTTCGACAAAGGGTAAAGCCTCTATTGCTATGACTATGGGAATCATGGGCGAATTTTTTAAAAATATTGAACTATCACTTTAAGGTCACCAGTCAAAACTACCTGCTTGAACAAGTCAATATTAAGTTATAAGTTAAAAAGTAGAATTCACATTTGAAAACCACCAGTGTGTTTCCACACAGGTAACAACCTGTGTGGAAACCTGAGTCCAGGTAACAAGAATTAAAATGTATAAATGCTGAAGATTTTGACCTGAACTGACTCCAGCAAACACAGAACAATCAAATTACATGAATTAAATAAGAGTATAGGTGAGCTGAAACATTCACACATTTTTTTTTATTCTTTCAGATGTTTATGTCAGCCTTGCTTTTCCCTTTTTGTGAATTTCATCATAATTTAACCACCTCTAAATAAGAGGAGTAAGAAATTACTTCTCTAATTACAGATGTGTTAATAGTTGTATATGTGATATCAGTGTGGAGGGTCGCTACGAATACCTGATGCCAGAGAGTTTCTGTAGAAGGATGGAGAGTTTCTCCAGTGATGGCAGCTCCAGATGAGGGGTTTTAAGAAGCTGGGAGGCTGCTCGGAAAAACTCCTCACAGCTACATTCCTCCAGGAAGGGATTTAGGTAGCCTACAAGCACAAAAACATAACCAGAGTGGAGGAAACTGGGATATTATCAAAACATTTACTCTAATAAACAACACACATATTTGTATTGAATGTTAAAACTTCTGAAAGAGATGGAAATGATCAACTTAGCCATACTTTCCGGATTTGCACAAGAATGAAAACTACATGGCCCCACAAACAAACCACAAAAAACTCTTTAACGATCAAACTGAGTGAGACAGGAACACAGATGCTGGTTGAAGTCAGAACTTCCATATTGTCACTGTTAACTCTGACCTTCGCTATATCGAGCCATAATCTCTCTCCCTCACACACACAGATGAAACAGGGTAGGGACTGCAGCGTCGATCCACACAGATGTCAGTTGCACATTTTTTACATTAATAAAAGCAAATGTGGACCTTATGAAGTTCTAAAATGAGCCCATTCCTCGTAAACAAACATTTGTTTCTGCTAAACTTACATTCCTGCTCCTTCAAAACCTAACTCTCCACTGTCTTAAACCACGCACCAGGGTGAGGCAATACAATCTGAGCAGCAGAGGGACTTCTTTTGGTTGGTACAGAGGTCCTGCTGGCATCAAATCACAGAGGAAGATTGGATGGGGATGAACAGGGTCATGTTCACATGAGATAGGATAAGAAGGGGTAGGATAGTTTGGTCTTAAACCAAAAAACATCATCTCATCTCACGGTTACAAAGTTTGACGAGTTCAAAAAACAATTCTGATACATTCTTTCTTGCACATTTGATATATTTAATATTCCACTGTCATCCAAACTATTGTATAACTAACAGACAGTGGGCAGACAATGTGCATATCTGTAGCTAAACATCAGTACAACCAACTAGATTATAATAACTATCAATTATTATACCTGATTATATTTCTAGAAGCTAGTTTATTCAAATTTGTATCTCATTTTCATAAAGTTATTTGCTGGCGTGTGTCTATCTTACGGTAGAATGTAGACCAGCCGCACCACTGCCCAGTGATTTGTTGTGTGCCACAGACTACATGTATGTGGTTACACAAACACACACACACTGAAATACAGACACAGTCCTTGTGTGTTTGGTCAAGGTCAAGTACAGAGCTGCTGTAGTGAACATCACATGGTGAGGTGCAGAGGTAAAAAGTCCCTGTCTAAAGTGATTTAAGCAGGTCATTCAGAGCAACACCACCAAAACATAACCACACACACACTTCTCTGCACTGGTGAGCACGGAAAGAATGCAAACCACACCCCCACACACACACAGCAAGTGGGTCCATATGTGACCATAGTAGTTGAACACGCTGTATGAAGCAATCTGGTGGTTACCGTAACCACTGTTTACCAACATCAGTCAAACCGGTAAAACACTTCTAAGTGTGTCTTTGTATACGTGAGGACATTTTTGTGAACTATGAAAGTGCTTTTTATACGATGTGTAACAGGTACAGCGTGTGACTGCTGGGAGCTGTCGCGCTGTGACCAGTGTGTGTGTTGTGTACAATAAGGCCTTTTTGTTTTTTTTACTGGCAACCTTCAGGTGTAAGCCTCTCGCTCTCCTTCCTCCTCGCCCTCCCCCCACCCTCATTACTGCTTGTAAAACTCAATAATTAGCAAGTCCTACTAGACTTACAGGCCCCTTGAAACACACAATTGCACACGGCTCTGGCCCCAGTCGCCTCTGGCATGCGGCTCTGCTGTCTATTAGCATACAGCAGTCTTAAATGATACGACTCGTAACCCTGCCCAGCTCACACTTCCATGGAAACGTTCTGCAGCTGCTCTCTCCTCCATGTCCGACTCCGTTGAGTCTTTTGTCCTGCTGTAAAAAAGAAATGCCGGGAGGTGATGGAGGTCCAAGGATTTATGATCTAAACTTTCAAAATCCATCGCCTGACTACTTGTTATGATTTATGTGAGCTCAGAAAACCATTACTTTGCACATGTGGCTTTTAACAGGGATGATACTGCAGGAGGAGTTGGTATAAAATCAAAGTAAATAGTGATAGTACAGATGATCTATGATTCTAGGCCAAAGGCTCAGCACCAGCTTCAAATGCAAAGTGAATTCTATGATTTTTAAAACGAGATCATTAAGGACCTGCTGGGGCAGTTTGAACCAGCACTTATTGGCTAATTCCAATTCACCTTAATGTTAACTACTTGATGAAGCACAGTGGAGTTTCTAACTCAAAAAAGTGGTGTGTATGTCAATTTCTGAGACTTGACCTGGTCTGGACTGAATTATTGCAGTGACAGGGAACCAAAAGGATCCTATGCACATTAACATGCAACTGCTGTACGAATTTACAACACAATGAGCCCACAATCTTCAAGCAAGTTATTTCAGTCTTCACTCATCTTCTGCATCAGAGTATATCATTTGCAAACGACATGATTATCTCTCCCCTTTCAACAGTCTTCAAATCCTGATGGGAAGAGCATCATGGAATGTGAATCCATTATCACCAGAGGTATAATTACTGCTTGACTAAAGGAACTGACCCTGACATTTCCCAGACAGCCGGTAGTTACCCGCTACTGTACTTTACATAGTTTAGGGACATTTTCACACCTGAAAGTCTGGACCAAGGCTCATGTTTTTGTCACATTATATACATGTGATTCGTTATGTTTGCTTCTACACTGCAATTATGGGAGTGTACCAAAGTACATGACATACTAATGTTCTGTCTATGTCACCAACATGCAGTGTTGGGCTTCAAAGTTACTTCAAAACTGCAATGCATGTGTTACTTGTTACTGTCATTTCAAAGTAATTTGTTACATTACAATATTAATATTACTTTATTTAAAATGTAAGGCATTACATTACTATTGCATTCATTTTAAGTTACTCTCACCAAAATAACTGGAAATATGGATTTGGCGATCTAAATGTAGCTCATCTTTGTCATTATTGCTGCTAGTCACAACAGTTAACTTGCTGAAAAGTTTTCAAAATGCTGGTGATTCCATTGTTGAAAGCGATTATCATGTCTTCAGCAACATTCTCTGACAAGTGTCCGAACCTCTTGAGGCTGAAGAATCTCAGAGCAGGAGGAGAGCAGGGGTTTTATCACCACTCTCATGCTCTGCTTGCTTCCTTGCTAACTCCACGTTTCTATAGCACCTAGGGCTGCTCGATTGTGGAAAAAATCAATATCACCATTATTTGGTCAATTTTGAAATCATGATTATTCAAACAATTATTCTTCAGTTACGCAATGCACTTATTTAGCATGGGTTCCTATCCTATTTTTGAGATGTTAAACAGATTTGTTACCACATAGACGCTATACTACTATATAACTGAGCATATATGTATATATATTCTTCAAATCCTTGTTTCACAAATGTAAAGTAATGATGGTATGCCCATTTGGAGAATGTGCTATCCAATGTTTCTGCATCTCCATCTTCTGTCTGACAAGCCAAAAGGAAAAGGAAGTGAAACTTTTTGCTCAGATGATCTTGCGGTGAAAAAACAAAAAAAACGACGAGTTCATCCAGGTTATAGATGCATTGTAATGCACTTTAATGACATTTGCACAGAGTAAAATACTACCTATTTTTTCTGTAATGCCTTACATTACTGTGTTACAGCAAAAATCAATGCATTACAGTATGACTAATATTAATCAATTCATATTAGGGATTTACAGTATTATTAACAGTGGGTAAACTGTTAATGCTTCATTATGTTTGAGACATTTTTATGTATGAGTGTATATATGTGTGAGTGAATGTATGTATAGTTGCCTTGGTAACAAATAAGGAGTCAAATGTAAACAAAACTTAGTATGTTGTCAGTGTTACATTCTTGAAAGTAAACACTTTATTGATGAGGTTCATAACTGAGCAGACTTCACACAGAGAAAAGCATTTGTTGGATTCACAGCAAGACTTTACATTGATTTCATAAATTGGATTACCTTTACGATACACAACTAGAGATTAGATTATTTAGATTGAGAAGTTTAATTATTTTTAAGATAAACAGCAAGACTTTACATGGATTTCAGCAGTTGGATTTTTAGATCATCAACCAGCATGTCAAGAAGATTGAGCAGAGCCCAGATGGTAAGATGTTTAAACCAGAACTCAGCACTGCACTTCTACACTGTTTTTAACAGTTTTATATTTTGTAGAATGACACTTTTGGTGGGATTTGTAATTTACTCACACAATTCTATTAAAATTGTAAACATTTGTCTCTACATTGCTTTACTATTTTGAAGTTTCATGGTCAGATCCACAAAGGTGAAATTCCACCAAATCTTAATAATGTTAATGTTATTATCACGAAAACATTATTGCAGAACATTATTGCATTATTGGGAAATTAATAAAACACCCTGTTAAAAATTACTAAACATTATATGTTTCACTCTGGAATTTGAATAAGCACATGAAGCATCAAGTCTTCATGTGCTTATTCAAATGATAATTTTGAATGTCTGTACTGTATTTATGCAAAAATATAATTTTTAAATAATTTGAGTTTTGCAGGAATTGTCTGCTTTTGCAAGAGATGTATGTTTTGCTGGTCTGGTGAAAGGTTTTAAGGTTAGTGTGTAGAGTTTATTCATAGTTTCAAAGATTGTGCCTAATGAATCAGAAAGAAAAAAATGTAAATTAATTTCTAAAAATGGATATCTGTACCTCAGATTAAAATCTATAGTCTACATAAACAACAATTAAAGGATTTATCAAAGGTCTTTTGGTAAAAAATGGAAATAAGAGGAAAAAAAAGAGTTTTATCCACTTTTAATCACCAAATCTCTTGCAAAAATCAAACACTGAACTAAAAAAAAAGAAGTTTTTTTCTCCTCTCATAATTATTTACTTCCGTCAAAAATATAGACACAGACTTTCCGATATGATGAATCTAAAACACCATTAAAACAGTGTTCATGAGGCCATGATACATATTCAAACATAAACAAAGGTAGAATTTGTTTACTTTTTAAGTGTTTGTCCATAGATGCCATGTCGTGGTTCAAACAGTATTGTAATACTGTGAATATATTCTATAGATTGACACAATCACTGTATCAAAACGGGGTAAAATGCATATTTATCTATTCAACGAGCTCCAACAACCAGACTCACAGAGTCAGACTGCAAATTTACTCAATACTGAAACATTGTTGAGGTCTGACACAAAAACTTTTGTTTGGAAAATCATTACAATAGGATAATATATATTTTTAGAGAAGCAATGATGAAATTACTGCACAAATATAACAAGATAATAAGGTAAATATTTTATAATGTTACTAAATATTCAGCTGAATGCACTGATTACAAACCATAGTTCTATAAAGGCCCTTCTCTTAATCTCTAAAAAGTGTTTTCCAGGTGAACAACGTGTGTTAAATGATACAATTTGTGTTAGTTTTGTAGATATTTGATTTAGAAAATGTGAGTAAGAACAATGGAATTATTTTTCAATTGGAGTCATGTACTTAAGTTTCAAGTTTTCAGAATCGTGTGCATTGTGTCATTTTTTTGTGTATATTTTATGACTGTAAAAATACAAGCATCAGATATCATACACTGATATTAAAATGTCCTCATGAATTTCTGTGCTTGTGTGTCCTGAGTACAACAGGGAAAAGGAGGACATGAGAAAAGTGATGGAAGTATTGGTACAGAAAAATGAAAAAAAGTTTGTGAAGGAGAGAGAATGCTGGAGATGTCATGTATTGAAGAGAAACTGGCTGCCATTGAAGCAAACTAAGTAGAACTCTTTGCCCAACAACAACGCTACCAGAAAGAAATTTGTGAGAAGGAACAGAGCTAAAAGGTAGAACTCCCTGACCAAGAACGTCACAACCAGAAAGAACCATGTGAGCAAGAACATCGCTACCAGAAAGAATTCTGTTAGAAGGAACAGAGTTACCAGGTAGAAAGCGGTGAACATGAGCAAGAACATCACTATCACAAAGAAATGTGTGAGAAGTAACAGAGCTACCAGGTAGAACTCTCTGAGCAAGAACGTTGCTAGCAGAAAGAGTCTACATGAACAATCATTGCAAAAATGAAATCTGAGCAAGCACATCACTACCAGAAAAAAATCTGTGAGAAGGAACAAAGTTAACAAGTAGAACTCTCTAAGCAAGAACATCACTACCAAGTAGAACTCTCTCAGCAAGCGCATCACTACCAGAAAGAAATCTATGAGAAGGAACAAAGCTACCAAGTAGAACTTTCTAAGTAAGGATGTCACTAACAGAAAGAACTCAGAAGGAACAAAATCACCAGCTCGGAATCCAGCAGCTAAGAGGAAAAGCAACTTCAGGTTTGCTGCCTCAGCTTATCTTTTTCATTTGAAACAACAGATTTTATATGACATCAGAGTTTTCAACTGAAAATATGCTCCTTCACCTGACAGGAGAAGAAAAAGAACAACAACAACAAGAGATTTTGGAGATGGCGTAGCAATCAATGCAAAAATGAAGTCTCTGACCACCAATGTTGCTACCAGAAAGAAATCTGTGAGAAGGAATAAACCTACCAAGTAGAACTCTCTAAGTACATCACTCGCAGAAAGACACTTGTGAAGGAACACCAAGTAGAACTCTCTGAACAAGAATGTCACTACCAGAAAGACATTTGTGAGAAGGAACAGAGCTACCAGGTAGAACTCTCTGAGCAAGAACGTTGCAACCAGAAAGAACTCTGTGAGAAGGAATAGAGTTACAAGGTAGAACTCTTTAAGCAAGAACATCACTACCAACTAGAACTCTCTGAGCAAGCACATCGCTACCAGAAAGAAATCTGTGAGAAGGAACAAAGCTACCAAGTAGAACTCTCTGAGCAAAATCACTACCAGAAAGAATTCCGTGAGAAGGAACTAAGCTACCAGAAAAGACATCTGTGAGAAGGAACAGAGCTACCAGGTAGAACTCTCTGAGCAAGAACGTCGCTACCAGAAAGAACTCTGTGAGAAGGAACAGATCTACAAGGTAAAACTCTCTAAGCAAGAACATCACTACCAAGTAGAACTCTCTGAGCAAGCACATCACTACCAGAAAGAAATTTGTGAGAACGAACAGAGCTACCAAGTAGAACTTTATAAGGAAGAATGTCACTAACAGAAAGAACTATCTTTTTCATTTGAAACAACAGATTTTATATGATATCAGAGTTTTTAACTGAAAATATGCTGTCTTTCCCCTGTCAGGAGAAGAAAAAGAACAAGAGATTTTGGAGATGGGTTAGCAATCAATGCAGAAATGAACTCTCTGACCAACAACGTTGCTACCAGAAAGACATCTGTGAGAAGGAACAAAGCTACCAAGTAGAACTCTCTGAGCAAGAACATCACAACCAGAAAGAACCATGTGAGCAAGAACATCACTACCAGAAAGAATTCTGTTAGAAGGAACAGAGTTACCAGGTAGAAAGCGGTGAACATGAGCAAGAACATCACTATCACAAAGAAATGTGTGAGAAGTAACAGAGCTACCAGGTAGAACTCTCTGAGCAAGAACGTTGCTAGCAGAAAGAGTCTACATGAACAATCATTGCAAAAATGAAATCTGAGCAAGCACATCACTACCAGAAAAAAATCTGTGAGAAGGAACAAAATTACCAAGTAGAACTCTCTAAACAAGAACATCACTACCAAGTAGAACTCTCTCAGCAAGCGCATCACTACCAGAAAGAAATCTATGAGAAGGAACAAAGCTACCAAGTAGAACTTTCTAAGTAAGGATGTCACTAACAGAAAGAACTCAGAAGGAACAAAATCACCAGCTCGGAATCCAGCAGCTAAGAGGAAAAGCAACTTCAGGTTTGCTGCCTCAGCTTATCTTTTTCATTTGAAACAACAGATTTTATATGACATCAGAGTTTTCAACTGAAAATATGCTCCTTCACCTGACAGGAGAAGAAAAAGAACAACAACAACAAGAGATTTTGGAGATGGCGTAGCAATCAATGCAAAAATGAAGTCTCTGACCACCAATGTTGCTACCAGAAAGAAATCTGTGAGAAGGAATAAACCTACCAAGTAGAACTCTCTAAGTACATCACTCGCAGAAAGACACTTGTGAAGGAACACCAAGTAGAACTCTCTGAACAAGAATGTCACTACCAGAAAGACATTTGTGAGAAGGAACAGAGCTACCATGTAGAACTCTCTGAGCAAGAACGTTGCAACCAGAAAGAACTCTGTGAGAAGGAATAGAGTTACAAGGTAGAACTCTTTAAGCAAGAACATCACTACCAACTAGAACTCTCTGAGCAAGCACATCGCTACCAGAAAGAAATCTGTGTGAAGGAACAAAGCTACCAAGTAGAACTCTCTGAGCAAAATTACTACCAGAAAGAATTCCGTGAGAAGGAACTAAGCTACCAGAAAAGACATCTGTGAGAAGGAACAGAGCTACCAGGTAGAACTCTCTGAGCAAGAACGTCGCTACCAGAAAGAACTCTGTGAGAAGGAACAGATCTACAAGGTAAAACTCTCTAAGCAAGAACATCACTACCAAGTAGAACTCTCTGAGCAAGCACATCACTACCAGAAAGAAATTTGTGAGAACGAACAGAGCTACCAAGTAGAACTTTATAAGGAAGAATGTCACTAACAGAAAGAACTATCTTTTTCATTTGAAACAACAGATTTTATATGATATCAGAGTTTTTAACTGAAAATATGCTGTCTTTCCCCTGTCAGGAGAAGAAAAAGAACAAGAGATTTTGGAGATGGGTTAGCAATCAATGCAGAAATGAACTCTCTGACCAACAACGTTGCTACCAGAAAGACATCTGTGAGAAGGAACAAAGCTACCAAGTAGAACTCTCTGAGCAAGAACATCACAACCAGAAAGAACCATGTGAGCAAGAACATCACTACCAGAAAGAATTCTGTTAGAAGGAACAGAGTTACCAGGTAGAAAGCGGTGAACATGAGCAAGAACATCACTATCACAAAGAAATGTGTGAGAAGTAACAGAGCTACCAGGTAGAACTCTCTGAGCAAGAACGTTGCTAGCAGAAAGAGTCTACATGAACAATCATTGCAAAAATGAAATCTGAGCAAGCACATCACTACCAGAAAAAAATCTGTGAGAAGGAACAAAATTACCAAGTAGAACTCTCTAAACAAGAACATCACTACCAAGTAGAACTCTCTCAGCAAGCGCATCACTACCAGAAAGAAATCTATGAGAAGGAACAAAGCTACCAAGTAGAACTTTCTAAGTAAGGATGTCACTAACAGAAAGAACTCAGAAGGAACAAAATCACCAGCTCGGAATCCAGCAGCTAAGAGGAAAAGCAACTTCAGGTTTGCTGCCTCAGCTTATCTTTTTCATTTGAAACAACAGATTTTATATGACATCAGAGTTTTCAACTGAAAATATGCTCCTTCACCTGACAGGAGAAGAAAAAGAACAACAACAACAAGAGATTTTGGAGATGGCGTAGCAATCAATGCAAAAATGAAGTCTCTGACCACCAATGTTGCTACCAGAAAGAAATCTGTGAGAAGGAATAAACCTACCAAGTAGAACTCTCTAAGTACATCACTCGCAGAAAGACACTTGTGAAGGAACACCAAGTAGAACTCTCTGAACAAGAATGTCACTACCAGAAAGACATTTGTGAGAAGGAACAGAGCTACCATGTAGAACTCTCTGAGCAAGAACGTTGCAACCAGAAAGAACTCTGTGAGAAGGAATAGAGTTACAAGGTAGAACTCTTTAAGCAAGAACATCACTACCAACTAGAACTCTCTGAGCAAGCACATCGCTACCAGAAAGAAATCTGTGTGAAGGAACAAAGCTACCAAGTAGAACTCTCTGAGCAAAATTACTACCAGAAAGAATTCCGTGAGAAGGAACTAAGCTACCAGAAAAGACATCTGTGAGAAGGAACAGAGCTACCAGGTAGAACTCTCTGAGCAAGAACGTCGCTACCAGAAAGAACTCTGTGAGAAGGAACAGATCTACAAGGTAAAACTCTCTAAGCAAGAACATCACTACCAAGTAGAACTCTCTGAGCAAGCACATCACTACCAGAAAGAAATTTGTGAGAACGAACAGAGCTACCAAGTAGAACTTTATAAGGAAGAATGTCACTAACAGAAAGAACTATCTTTTTCATTTGAAACAACAGATTTTATATGATATCAGAGTTTTTAACTGAAAATATGCTGTCTTTCCCCTGTCAGGAGAAGAAAAAGAACAAGAGATTTTGGAGATGGGTTAGCAATCAATGCAAAAATGAACTCTCTGACCAACAACGTTGCTACCAGAAAGACATCTGTGAGAAGGAACAAAGCTACCAAGTAGAACTCTCTGAGCAAGAACATCACTACCAGAAAGAATTACATGAGAAGGAACCAAGCTACCAGAAAGAAATCTGTGAGAAGGAACAGAGCTACCAGGTAGAACTCTCTGACCAACAACGTTGCTACCAGAAAGACATCTGTGAGAAGGAACAAAGCTACCAAGTAGAACTCTCTGAGCAAGAACATCACTACCAGAAAGAATTACATGAGAAGGAACCAAGCTACCAGAAAGAAATCTGTGAGAAGGAACAGAGCTACCAGGTAGAACTCTCTGAGCAAGAACGTCGCTACCAGAAAGAACTCTGTGAGAAGGAACAGATCTACAAGGTAAAACTCTCTGAGCAAGCACATCAATACCAGAAAGAAATTTGTGAGAACGAACAGAGCTACCAAGTAGAAATTTCTAAGGAAGAATGTCACTAACAGAAAGAACTCAGAAGGAACAACATCACCAGCTCGGAATCCAGTAGCTAAGAGGAAAAGCAACTTCAGGTTTGTTGCCTCTGCTTATCTTTTTCATTTGAAACAACAGATTTTATATGATATCAGAGTTTTTAACTGAAAATATGCTGTCTTTCCCCTGTCAGGAGAAGAAAAAGAACAAGAGATTTTGGAGATTGGGTAGCAATCAATGCAAAAATTAACTCTCTGACCAACAACGTTGCTACCAGAAAGACATCTGTGAGAAGGAACAAAGCTACCAAGTAGAACTCTCTGAGCAAGCACATCGCTACCAGAAAGAAATCTGTGAGAAGGAACAAAGCTACCAAGTAGAACTCTCTGAGCAAGAACATCACTACCAGAAAGAATTACATGAGAAGGAACCAAGCTACCAAAAAGAAATCTGTGAGAAGGAACAGAGCTACCAGGTAGAACTCTCTGAGCAAGAACGACGCTACCAGAAAGAATTACGTGAGAAGGAACCAAGCTACCAGAAAGAAATCTGTGAGAAGGAACAGAGCTACCAAGTAGAACTTTCTAAGTAAGGATGTCACTAACAGAAAGAACTCAGAAGGAACAAAATCACCAGCTTGGAATCCAGCAGCTAAGAGGAAAATCATCTTCAGGTTTGCTGCCTCAGCTTATCTTTTTCATTTGAAACAACAGATTTTATATGACATCAGAGTTTTTAACTGAAAATATGCTGCCCTTCACCTGACAGGAGAAGAAAAAGAGCAACAAGAAGAGATTTTGGAGATGGGGTAGCAATCAATGCAAAAATGAACTCATTGAGCAAGAACATCGCTACCAGAAAGAAATCTGTGAGATGGAACAAAGCTACCAAGTAGAACTCTCTGAGCAAGAACATCACTACCAAGTAGAACTCTCAGAGCAAGCACATCACTACCAGAAAAAACTCTGTGCTGTCCTTCCCCTGTCAGGAGAAGAAAAAGAACAACAACAATAAGAGACTTTGGAGACGGGGTAGCAATCAATGCAAAAATGAACTCTCTGACCAACAACGTTGCTGCCAGAAAGAAATCTGTGAGAAGAAACAAAGCTACCAAGTAGAACTCTCTAAGTACATTACTAGCAGAAAGACATTTGTGAGAAGGAACAGAGATACCAAGTAGAACTCTCTGAACAAGAATGTCACTACCAGAAAGAATATTGTGAGAAGGAACAGAGCTACCAGGTAGAACTCTCTGGGCAAGAACGTCATTACCAGAAAGAACTCTGTGAGAAGGAATAGAGTTACAAGGTAGAACTCTCTAAGCAAGAACATCACTACCAAGTAGAACTCTCTGAGCAAGCACATCGCTACCAGAAAGAAATCTGTGAGAAGGAACAAAGCTACCAAGTAGAACTCTCTGAGCAAGAACATCACTATCAGAAAGACCTCTGTGAGAAGGAACAGAGCTACCAGAAAGAAATCTGTGAGAAAGAACAGACCTACTAGGTAATACCCTCTGAGCAAGAATATCACTACCAAGTAGAACTCTCTGAGCAAGCACATCGCTACTAGGTATTACTTTGAGCAATCGTGTCGCTACCAGAAAGAACTCCATGAGAAAGAACGGAGCTACCAGGGAGAACTCTCTATGCAACAACATTGATACCAGAAAGAAATCTGTGATTAGGAACAGAGCTACAAGGTAGAACTTTCTAAGCTAGACCATCACTACTAAGAATGTCACTACAAAAAGGAAATCTGTGAGAAAGAACAGAACTACCAGGTAGAACTTTCTGGGCAAGAATGTCACTAACAGAAAGAACTCAGAAGGAACAACATCATCAGCTAGGAATCCAGAAGCGAACAGAGGAAAAGCAACTTCAGATCTGCTGCCTCAGCTTATCTTTTTCATTCAAAACAACAGATTTCCTATGACATCAGATTTTGTACTGAAAATATGCTGTCCTTCCCATTTCAAGAGAACAACATAAAGAAAAACAAGAAGAGATTTTGGAGATGGGGAGTCTGATCAATGCAAAAATGAAGTTACCAGAAAGATCTCTCTGAGAAGAAAAAAATTACCAGCTAGAAGTTGAGCATCTAACAGAGGAAAACCTCTAACTTCAGGTGTGGCAGCTTATTTTTTTTCATTAATTTTTCAACAACTGATTTCAGATGACTTAAGAGCTTTAAACTGAAAATATGCCATCTTTCCCCTTTCAGGAGAACAAGAACAAGAAGAGATTCTGAAGTTGCCACAATAATTAGCAATAGCAACCCCTCCACCACCCTCATTCCCCTTCATCATCACCCTCACCCCTCCCTCTCTTTTATTGTGTTTCATGTTGTTGTACATTACTTCAAGGTTCTATTGAAATAAAATGTATTGTAATTTATTTTTCCTTTTTTTTCTTGAACAAGTGATTTGTTCAAACAGACTTAACACACAACATTACACATTTTTTCCCAGTAAAATTCCAAAACTTTGAAGAAAATTTAATGAAATTCGCATTCTCTGAAACATCTGTGTAGAGGAAAAATGTTGACACAATTTTTATTTTATTTCTACATGTTATCATTGTATTTCACTTAATTTTTCCTACATTTTATATATTTTTATTCTTTTTAATTTAATTTTAACATGTTTTATGTTTATTTTACCTTTGGTGTAAAGCATTTTGAGCTGCATTCCTGTATAAAGTGCTATACAAAAGTTGATTATTATTACCATTATTATTACTATTATTCATGTATAACCATACACATTTTGTCTATAAAATGACTGAAAATGTGGAAATGGATTTTTCTCACACATATGCTCCATTATACAGGTTTATTATATTATACAAGCAATATTTCCAAAACCTTTCAGGTTTATTTATATTTCCAAACCTTCTCCAGGCTTGGAAATTGCTATTTTCAAATTCCATTACTTTTCAATTTTTATTACGACCAAGTTACTTGGACAAGTTACTTTCAAACTGTAATGTATTATTTATTACTTGTTACTATCATTTCAAAATAATTAATTAAATTACAATATTACTGTATTTTAAAAATAAGGCATTACACTAGTATTGAATTATGTTTAAGTAACTCTCAACAAAACTAAAATATGGATGCTGCTAGTCACAACAAGGATCTTCCTGACAAGTTTTCAAAAGAACTGGCATTTCCAATTTTGAGAGTTGTGATCTTGTCTTCAACAAAATCCTCTGACACAAGTCTCCTAACCTCTTGATGCTGAAGAATCTCAGCAGGAGAACGTTAATTTTGGCTGTTAATGATTTATTGCCACTCTCATGCTCTGCTTGCTTCCTAACTTCATGTTACTATAATTTGTTTCTACAAAGTTACAACAATTCTTTGGCACACAAAGTGCATTTGACTAAGATGTTCCCTTATGACTCTTATGTTTCACAAATGTAAAGTAATGAGCATATGCCCATCTGGAGAATGTGCTATCCAATGTGCTACCTTCGGGTTCACTCATTTCCATCTTCTGTCTGACGAGCCAAAAGGAAAAACAAGGGAAACATTTTGCGCAGATGATCTTGCAGGATTTTAGTGAATTTTTTTAAGGAAAAATGAACGACCAATTCAATCCAGGTTAAAAAATGCATTGTAATTAGGGATGCACATTTTGGATTTTTTTTTATGACCATTAACCGATGCCCTTTAACGGTTAATAACCATTAACCGATAAGATTTAAATGCCCTGCCATTTAGACATATCACCATCCCCAAATACCGCTCTTCCGACACACAAACGTCCCACCATTCCGACAAGGCTTTCCATGTAAGGAAAGGTTGGAATCAGAGAGTCACTGACTCAGCACTGTCTGGTGCTGAACTGCAGATTTACAATGACGGCAAATAGTAAGATTACTAATCTAAATTTAGATATAATTAATAGTACTGTAGGCTTCAATCATCTGCTATTGCTTTTTAAATTATGCATGCTCGCTTAATTATTATTAAGCGAGCACGCTGGTGATTTCTTTGTGTTCTGCTTCATTTCCAAAATAAAGTTTGAGCTTCTGAAATGTGATTTTTAAACAGTTGTGATGGAGCTCAATGTTTATCTGGATGATGCAGCTTCATTCCGAACAATTTTACTGTAAACCTGGATGACCCGCGACGTGTCTGGAGATGAAAAAAATAATATTCAATGTAATGTGTTTTTACATGCCCTCCCCTACTGTACAACACAAAGGAGACTAGTCAGTGACTTCAGGTGTCATCTCCAGAGCCATTATTGATATCTGTAATATTAATGTTGCATATGATGCCAGCGTGCATGGAGACACACAGGCTCAATGGAGAGCTGCGCTCCAGCTGCTGCTGTGACAGGTGAGATTCAGACATGTTTCACACTAGCCCAAGTTACATTAATACATGTACTAGACATATACTGCTGTACCGCATCATTTGCAAACGACCTCCTCCCCTTTCAGGTCGAAATTGTCCCACACAGAACTCCTTTACTCCTTTTTGCTCTCTTCATCTTCGCTGTAAAGTGGGCTGTGATGATTGCACCTGTCGACACGCCCCCATGAGTTGATTGAATTACGTAGCTTAAAAACAAAATTGACTGTTAGTATTAATCGGTTAGTTACTGTTATCCGTTAACGGTTAAACGGTTATCCATGTGCATGCCAAATTGTAATGCATGTTACTGACATTTGTACAGAGTAAAATATTACCTTTAATCTGTCTGTAATGCCTTATATTACTGTGTTACAACAAACATCAATGCATTACAGTAAAGCATTACTTTTGTAACATGTTAGTCCCAACATTGCCACATGAGCTGCGTCTCGCATACTCATATTTATCATTCTGATTGTTCGAGGCACTGCTCTTTCTAATGGCAATGAGCATTTTTTGATACTGTAGTGCAAAAATGCTACTACAATCTGAACCGTAGTCCAGTTTTGGTCCTTAAAAAAGACTACCTTTTTGCCAGACAAGTCTGACTGTTTGATATAACCATGGTCCAATTTCACACCTGTAATTTTCATTGTCCATGATCCTCTATATTGACTGATAAAACAGCACAGTGCGGTGGTAATGTACAGAATCATTAGGTTTTCTGTGTTTTCACACAGTAGTTTCTGATTGTTTTAATCTTCACCTCTTTCATAGCATGATAAAACCCATTTGGCAATAATAGAAAAAAATGGCAGTAGGCTACAATATTTTCAGTCTTTTAATGCCAATAGCATATTGGTTATTAGCCAATTCTGACCCTCAAATTACATTTAATTCTAATTTTATTATTTCCATCCAGAAAACATTTTTGGATAGGTTGAAAACTAGTTGTATGAGAAGAGAGCACAAGATGGTACCATCTTACTGTCGGTTACGCAAATTTTTCTGCATTTAATCTGAGGTTAAATGTCAACTAGAGGTACATAGTAAAGAGTTTTTGAAGGCCGATTATCTCAGTATTACATCTGTGGAAAAAGCTACTTATACATAAAAAAATGGTGATGTCTTCCTCTGCACAGTCTCATAATCACATGTTTGAACACAACTACTTACGTGATTGTTCTGTGAGCTGCATTAGAATATCTATGAGTAGCTGCTGCCCTCCGCGGCCGGTGTGGAGCGCCGAGAACAACACACGCACTCCTCCGTAGTGAATGAACAGACCTCGACTCTCCTCACATGTCAGCTCAGTATGGAGGCTGTCCAAAGCCTGGGCCAGCACGTCAGCTGCAGAAACACATTCAGAATTATCTAATGTCAGTCAGTCAGTCATTTTCTATACCTGCTTATTCCTCATTAGGGTCGCAGGGGTCTGCTGGAGCCTATCACTCACACACTCACACCTATGGGCAATTTAGAGTTGCCAATTAACCTGAGCATGTTTTTGAGATATTTTAGTCTTACATTTGGATTTCAGTCTATCAGCTAAGAAAGGGAACTGAGTTAGATTAGATTTTTTTACATTATAAATCAATCTATAGAAAAAGAGTATCTTTCTTTTTTTCAGGGTACTAGTCTTATCTTCCATCATAGAGAACAGTTTTCCATTTTCCAAGCTGCCTGCCCTTTCTTTCTCACACTCGACTAATGTACTTTTGCAATATTCATTCTTTTGCATTTCACCTTTCAAGTACAAAACGACTTTTGCCTTTGCCAAATGATCTGTGATCACGTCAAATAGTTCTGAAAATTCCCGAACTTACAAAACTTACTTACAAAAAATGCTCCTCAAATGTCGAAACATTTATACAACTTGACATGGAATGAAAGCTTTCTTTTATGATTTTGAAATGAGCTCTGGCTTAGAATGGTACCTATTAACCTATTATGTGCAGAATCCCAGCAAAAAAACAAAAAAGTAGAACAAGAGTAGAAGAAGAAGAAATGTGTTATGATATGTAAGCTGCACTCATTGAGATGACTAAAACAAAAAGAGGTTAATTCTTCTGCTTTGTTACTGACTGACTAGCAGTAAATGATGCCAATTAACCAGTTTTTTGCATTTTTTTTGCATCCTTTATAAATAGTGACATCAAGGGTTTTAGGGAACCATTAATCAGTCCAACAGTATGTATTATTATTATAATCTTTATTCTTCAAAGAGATACAGTCAGGTATCATGCATCAAACAAGTTCACAATGGCTAAATGTATTCCTTATTCTCGGGATGGTGGGGGCTCTATGGACAATACACTTTATCTAGATACATTACTATTATTCACTTCAAATTTAACATGGTACCCTGTTAGCTTGACAACAAATATTATATTAATAATAATCATCAAACTTTATTGGCCCTGAAGTTCTATATCTTCCATATTAGTGCATCTGGCAGGGTCTGGAGGGTTTTTGTATATATTTGGATTTGTTTTGTTGGTCTAAAACAAACAATTTAAAGATGTCACCTTGAATTCTGTGAAATTGTCCTACTTTCAGACATTTTATTGTTTTTTTTTATTTAATTTATTAAGTTTATGGATTAACTGCTAGAAAGTAAATTGCTGATTCATTATTGTAACTATAAAGCTATGGTTGAGAGACTTTTATTAATCTAACATCTGTTTGCAGTTTCCTTGTACCTTGTGTGACGGTGCGGAGGACGATGAGTGTGGAGAGGATGCGTGTGTGAGGACAGGGGCTTTGGTAAAGGGGCCAGGTCCTGGAGGATCCACCAGCAACATCACTGCAGGACTTGCACAGGTCTTGATCTTCAGACCGGGGCCCCACTGGCTGGGCTTGGGGCTTTGATACTGTCTCCCCTATCCGCCGCAGAGTGGCAAATAGAGCTACATGCTGTGCAAAATATACACAAACACATATATACACACAATCAGACAAAATTTGTGACTGGGCCTGCAGTCTGTTACTTTTGTTATATAACTGTCAAAAATAGAAATGATATGACTACAATAATCTTTATCAAATGTCGCTGTAGAAATACAAGTTTATTTCGACAATGAGTCAGAAGGCTCCTTCTCCAAATAATTGATGAAACCAATAAATCAGTGAAATAAACTACAGCCAGTATCCAAGCTTTATGTTTTTCCAAAGCAATGAGGCGCTAGCGGTTTCAAAACTCACTACATCACTCTCACAGTTTCTGTTCCGTCTCCCCAAGGTTTCCACTGGCTCTGCAGGGACCTGGGACTTGAGGTCATCGCTCTTACTCCACTTAGGAATTCTGGCATGATACTGATTGGTTTTAGTCTTAAAAGTGAACACATGCTGCAGCAATGAAGGACCATGTGATTCCAGTTGAACATCAAGCATGTCACTGAGCAGAAATTACATGACCTGACAAACAAAACATGGAGGGGCCAAGTTCCATGCAGCAACACTGGAGGAGAGGACTGATGCTTGGAAGTTGGAGGTTGTGGATAGAGGATCAGGGTTTAAGGGGGCAGAGGGTGCAAGCTGCAGGCTCCAATATATTATTGATTCCGGATTTTAGGTCAAAGATGTAAATCTAACAAGCTGACCAGAATATGAGATAGTTATTAACATTCATAACACATTGGGACGATAGAGATAACCTTTTCCATCAGTTTTCACCCTTTAACCCCTTCAGCTTCTTCTCATCATTTAAATGTTCTTCAAAGGCAGCGATGTGACAAATCTGGCTTTAGTTGGTCAAGATTCTAGAACTGACAAGCTCACATATTAGTGAACAATAGTTGAGGGAAACCTTATGTAAGTAATGTATGGCTTTTGTCATGTAAATCACACCCATAACCAGAAGTAACTGAGTTATGGAGTGTGACACACATCCTGACAAAAGCCACAAAAAACAGTTTGTATTGTCTAGGCTCTGCTCAACAGAGACAGGCAGGGGACTGGGGATAACCATGCTTTTCATCTGATCACAAGATGGATCCTGACAGGACCTCCGCACATTAAAGCCTTGTCTTGTTGTGAGGGGAGATGTAGTGATAAAGTGGATGTCCGCAGCTTGAAGTGGATGTGCGTTCCTCTGATGTGTGGCTGTGTGTTGAGGGAAAACTCAATGTCGTGCTTGGTTTATGCAGCATGATGTTGTAAAAGTGTCCAAGCAGCTCTCTGCTTGGAGAATATCAATCATCTCTTGCAAGGCCGAGCAAAAATCAAAGATATCCAAGAAAAACAATTTCAGGAATAAACAGCCTTTTTCGATTGATGCTCCCTTTGGAAGCCACGTGGGAGGTCATACGTTTTAGAGAACAGAACAGCTGATGACGTTTTTAAAGTCAGGCACCTAAGGAGTATATAAACAGGCTTTTGCCATTTTTTTGGCAGTCTCTTACTGTAGAATGACATAATAAATCTTCATATATCTATGTGAAAGCACCTATTACTATTATTATTGTCTGGGTTACATACACATACATCATTACAGTTTTTTTTTGCTCTATTTCAAAATCATGAAATGTAATATAAAAATATACTATGATTTACATGTCTAATGTCTGTCATATAATACTTAATAAGATCCAAAATTAAATACATTTATGCAGCTACAACAGTATTTTGACATAAAAAATCAAATGTGTTAAAATCAATGTTTTTACTGCTATATTATATCATTACTTTTAATTAATATTAAGATTCCTTGTAAAAGTATTTTACTCATAATTATTTATAACCAATGATTATTTGTATCATAACTGTGTCAGTACATTTTATAGCAAATATAATTGTGTTCATAGGTGGAAATACCCTTTTTATCATTAAAAGGCCAAGAAAAAAATATTTCATGTATAATTAAAGCTATAAACTGCAATTTAATTATGGAAAATTACTGTATTTTTATAAGATGGGTAATTTTCAGGATGGCTTTTTTGAATACTCCTTTAATGAGCCACACACTTCTGTCAAATCCTTGATAGAAGACATATTGAATAGCTGTGCTGTGATTTTTTTTGTTGTAGCCACAGGCTGAACTGAAAGTCAAAATTTTCCTGAGTTTCAAACATATTTCTCTTTGAAGTGTCACAATTTCAACAATTAGCCTGACTCCTAAAACCCAGGTGTTCAGTAAAAGCCTGTAAAAGTATTAGGTTAGTACCTCACATGTCTTACTGTTGAATCTCTCATCTTACACTACTCACAATAAGTTAGGGATATTGTTATTTACATGAGTGCTTTTCCTATTTGGTCTGATTTTCAGCGAAATAAGTAAAAGTTTCCTTTGATATTACCAAAAACATTTGACAAGAAATACCATTATCATCATTTAATATTTATTACCCCGAAAATGTAAGAAATCCACTGAGTCTCTCACACTATGCCAAAATTATTGTGAGTAATGTATATATTACCTGTGTGTTTTCTTCAATGTGTCTCAAAGCCCAGTGGGTGAGGCGAAGAAGGTTGAGGAGGAGACCAGGTTCCGACAAATGAATGTGAGAAAGTTGATCTGCTAATAATGGCAACACCTAGGGAACCGAATGATAACTTATGACTTTGATCTCATTAACACCACGTCCATTTACCTAGAATACAGTTATAACTAAATCCACCTTGAGGCATCGCTCATTGAGTATGATCTCCGGAGGCAGAAACTGGCCTACATCTTTCCCTTTGTATCCTGTTTCTGATGAGAATGTCTGTCCATCAAGTACCCAGTCCACTAGAAGAGCCAGGAGCTTCAGTGAGGTGTGACTGGAGCTGCCCTGAGGGAAAGATGACAAAATATAAAAGGATTTAATAATGCTGCAGAAACTCTTCTGCAAATGACTTTCTCACAACTTACTGTACTTGTTTGTTTGATTATTATTCTAATATTAACTGTATTTTATAAAATGTCCAACACACAGTCACAAAAAGCATTAACACAAATAAAAGGAAATTTAAACAGGCTATGTGAAACTTCTAGAAAGTGCCTCTTATAAGTGACACCCTCTGTGGTGCCTATTAGATGGGATGCAGTCAGCATCTACAAGACTATTGCAGGTGTTGTATTTTTCCTCCTTACACGTCTCATAATAATACAAAAGATAGAACATTGTGGTTTGTACCATGCTTGAACAAAATGTCTCGTTCCCTGGCTGTATTCTCATAACACACATAGGCTCCTGCTGTCCTCTAGCTGACAAGAGTCAAAACCGCCCAATCTCAAAAAAATATACATTAATCAACCAACCAGAACCCGAATCACAAACAACCCACTGTGTTTATAAAACACTGGTAGACTCAGTGAGCCATACCCGGGAAGCAACATCTGTGGTTTGTCCTGAAACATGGGCTTATTACCACTTTTGGACTAATGATACCATCAGAAGTAACAGAAAGGGGGTAGGCTATGTTCTGCTAGTTGTGGAAATATTGTGTGTTTCGGCTGTGTGAAAAGTCTTATGTCTCAGCTGTGTGTGTGTGTGTGTGTGTGTGTGTGCGTGTGTGTGTTCGTGTTTGGAGTGGGGGACTTGTGGCATTTTGTTGTAACATTCATGGTGGTCAACGGAGGCAGCTAGCCGTCTCATAACTTGGAGAGTTAATATCTGCAGGGTGTTTGTAGTCGGATAGCACTGTTTTTGTTGTGGTGGGTGCCAGTTGTTTATTGACAGTAACGGGAGAGAGAGGCAAAGCACTTGGTAGCTCAATTTAACTCTTTTTCCTACAAAAAAATGACTCATGTCCTACACATAGAAATCAATTCAAAAGCTGTTTTAGTAGCCAATGATCAAGTCAGTTTCTTCGTATATCTTTCTGAAAGTTAAACATAGCCCCTTTATGGGACTTCAAGGTCAACTAATTATTTTGGCCTCAGTCAATGCTCAACAGTAAAAAAGATCCTTGAAATGACAGGTACAATTCTTTCCACTGTGCACAACAGAATCTATCTTCATACGCACATCATACACACCGTTCACACCTACACTGTATGAAGTACCTTGTTGCTGGGTTTCACAAAAGCAGAAATCTTCTCCTTTTTGGATGCTTTAACACACTCAGTGCTCACTTTACGGCAGCTTCTCAATGCCATGCTGTTCTCGTATTTTCTCTGAAAAAAAAAATCAATACATATTTATATTTATGTTGCACTTTTCAAACCAGCAATTCTAAAGTGCTTCACAGTTGTAATAAATATAGCAATCAATAGCCAGCAAAAATACAATTCATAAAATTGGAACAGACACCCAACAATAAAAGCAATAAAAGCATACAAAACTAAATTAAAGTAAATGAAATCAATAGAAATAGAAGAGAAACACACTCATGAAAGACTCAGCTCTCACCTGAGAGCGAGGCAATTCCAGATTGTTTGAAGTTAACACAAAAATGAATGAATGATTTAACATACAGCAGCAACTTCTGCTTTAACATTTAACCAAGCAATACATAATATAATTACTGTGATACAGATATTCCAATGTAGACTGCAACACTATAATAAAGTCTAATAAAGCTTTCAACAGCAGATATTAAGTATCTTTCAATTTTGGGGTTTTCATACTATGATTAAATTAGTGTTAGATAGAAAAAGCCTCAAAGCATATTCAGAGCATCATGGGATGTGGGCAAATCTGATTAGATGGGATTTTTTTTTTTTTACATAAAAGTCCAAGACAAAATAATTGCACACACAGCTGCTTTAAAATGTTCCTCACAAAAATAGGGAGCGAAATATAATATTTTCAAATCTTTGGGGGAATACCACAGAATACATTGATTACTTGTCTCTGAAAAACATAAACAATAATGATTGCCTGAGCAGCGTTACATAGATTGTTACCTGTAGGTTTTCAAGTCGGGCCTGCACCCTCTTAGACTGGCTTTCCAACTTTTTATTCTGTTCACTGATCTCGTTTAACTGTTGATATAAAAAAAGGGATTGTCAATTTGCTATTCATTTGCTAAACTGATATATATATATATATATATACATACACCAAAAGAAAAAAATAGGGTTTTGTTTTAAGATAAGAAAAACACTTAAAATACCTCCCAACAAGACAAGCATACTATACATAAAACCTATGTCATAGCGCCCTCCTGTGGTCTACTAGGTTAGACGTTCTACTCCTCCACCAATGACTGAAGAAGATTTCATTACTTCCATCAGGACCAAGTGACTTCAAGTAACACTTGGGCTGGTTTTTGCACAGTGGAATAACAGGAGGTTAAAATATAAATTCCTTTCAAAGCCCTCTGGCCCTTCATTTTATTATATACTAGCACAGTGGCTGTAGAAAGTATGTATTCCTATAGCAAAGTGGAAGCTAAATTAGATTTTTCATGTTTGGCTAAATGGGGGTGTGTTAGACTGTTTCATAATCTTAATAGACAAATTATACATTGGGTAAGACATGGACGTACACTGAGATAAGGAGAGACATGCAAATACAGTTATTGTAAGAAAAAGGATTCTGTTCTATTAGGTGAAAGTGCTGGGATATATGAACACATATTGGCGTAAGACACTACAGCCCACAATAACCTGAATTGGCGTGGAAAAAATGGCATCTAAACCAGCTAATGTCTTAACGTGTGGTTTTTGAGAGACGTTACAATACTTTTGTCACACTGGCTGTAAGAAACAGGACAACAGAGCTGTGAATTGTTAACGGTGAAGCAACATAAGGAGGAATGCAGTGATACGTAACTTTACAATGAAACAAACATTAAAGTAAGTCTATGGGATTTTACCTTTTAATGATTATAATGATGTTTTGAATATCTATCCAAAAGATTCTACAAGAAAGGAAGCCACGCCATTGTGCCATTTGCAAGCTACATCCAAAAACCAAGACTGACCTTACAAACAGTCAGAGATACATGAGGCACAGACACTCCTTGATGTATTAGATAGAAGATTTTACAATGTTGTAGGATTTTCATCATAGTCATGGTGTGTATGTGTGTGTGTGTGCGTGTACACTTTTAACCTGTCTTTTCATGCTGTCATTCAGCTCCTTGATGGTGTCAAAGCTGGATCTGAGCCTCCTGTTCTCCTTGCTCCGCTCTCGAAGGAGATCCTGCAACTGGCTCAGCTCCTGCTGGTGTTTCTGGTTGGATAAACATACACAAATACACATAATGAACAACATAAAGCAGTCCCTGAACACATTGCTAATACATTACACTGAACTGAGTCTGAGATTAAAATTGCATAACAGTCTGCTAACCTTGATGAAAGGTCCTTACTGATAAAGAAATGCAATTAATAGGTTAATTCCATTGAATTAGTGTGATTACTTGATATGAATATCATACGAAGCTGGTTCAAAGATCTAAACTATTACATTTTTAGAAAGTGTATTTTTAGAGTTTGGGTATTTGGAGTTCATTTACCGACAATGTCTGTACATTAGAGCCACTATGTAGATAGATTTGTTTATGTCTATAAAGTAATGATTTAGAGAAGGTTATACGGAAGGATATAATCTATAAAATGGTATGTAACCGCACTTTTAATGTCAAGACACAGAGTAACATTTTGGAAGGAGGGAGTGGTAATGTGGAAGGAAACACGGCATACTTCAAATATGCATCAGCAGCATTGAATGAAATACATTGTAGTTGCATCTGACCTCCTCTACAGATGCTCTCTGAGTGTGGAGCACCTCCTCGAGCCCGGTCAACCTCCACAGGGCCTCCTCCTGTTGTTTCACCTTATTCTCTCGCTCCTGTAGCTGTATCTCCCACTGCTGCTGGCTTTGTCGCTCTGCCTACACTCACCCACCCACCCACCCACCCACCCACAACCACACACACCCACACCCACACCCACACACACACACACACACACACACACAGAAGAAGAAACAAAGCATAGAAATATTTTTTTCTCTATTACCCCCATCTTGATGCTGATTAGCTGTCATTACAATGGTTCTGTTCTCCCACCTTTAGTTGTTCATAGATTGTCATCATCTCCTGGTAAACCTTGGCTAATAATGAAGAAGAGGAGCAGCAGGAGTCAGACGACTGGCGAACTCTACCTAACCTGGACTCTTTAGTTTGCTGGGATCCACAGCTACCGTCCAGATAAGAAGGCAAGGTCACATCTGGACAATATGGGGGAAACTTATTATCCAATTAGGCGAGAACAGCAAGAAAAGTCAGGAATTTTTAGCCATACCAGGAAATTAGGAACTCGTCTGGTGAGACTCAAAGATTAATCAGCTAATTTAATATTCATGATCTTTTTGAGTCATCAGAAGGAGATCGTTCATTTTACAATTTTGCATCAACCTGACTATTACTGAAAAGGTTTTCCTCAGAATGTTGAAACCTGAAATGATTTCAGTGGCTGCTACATTGAGTTTGCTATGGCCAAAAAATAATCAGCTGTAAGTTAGCACTCTATCATTAAGCACAACCACTGATGACAGGTTACCTCCAACACACACAAACACACACCTGTTTCTGTAAACAGCAGCTGAGAGTCCTGTACAAGGGGAGCTGCTGTACAATCCTCATCACTGCCATGCAAACTGCTATCATTGCTAAACCTAAAACAAGACAGCATCACATTTCTCTCATTGCATAATACTCGTCATCACACATGTAATAGGCTATTTGTGAAAGTCTTTCATGTAACTTACTGGTCAGGATAGTTGGAAATGGCTTTGAACAGTGCATGCAAAGTTGTTCGGTAGGATTTCAAATCTTTACTTGACTGATTGGATCTGTGGGTCGGAATGAGCCGTCGTACTGCTTCTAAAACAGTAAACATACAGCAATGTCAGGCATAATAAACATTTCTTTATTGTGAAAGATCATCGGTTATATGTGGATTAAGACCAATTAAGACTTTTTGGAGAGTAATAAACCTGCATAATTCTGTATAATTTTGTATTAGGTGATGGAGGGTGATTATGTAGGGGCACGTGTGTGTGTGTGTGCCCGCTATACTTACCATCACTGCTTTGTGAGGCCTTTTCCTCTGGTAGTGGTAACTAAAACACAAGACAGTAAAATGTTTCAGGGCAAAGTAGAGGTGGATGATATTGTTTATGCTTTGACACATCTGTTTATGGGTGAGAATTTCACATTTGTGTTCAATCATTTGTCAAATTATGATGTTTATGTTTTCTTTGAACCAGTGGTGGAAAGTTACTTGATACTTTTACTGTAGTACTGTGCTTGAGTACGATATTGAGACACTTTACTTGACTATTTCCATGTGTTACTACGTTATACTTTACACTTTACTACAGACACTGTACTACTTTAGTTACAGACAACATTAATATTCTATTATCTATATTCTATACATGTTTTTGCTCTTTTCGTTTTTAAAATATTCTATACAAATTGTGTGAAAGGTACGAAATATTATGATGCAGTATTTTTATTATTAATCTACCCAAAGTATCTCAAATTGGCTCCTCGTTGATGAACTAAAATATTACACTGCTCTCACATGCATTTATTGGTTAAAACAAGTACTATAATCTAGTTGTATTACCTTTTACTGATAATACATATATACTATTGCTTAAGTAATATTTTAAATCAGGACTTTTACTTGTTCAGTATTGTTAGTGTTGAGTGTTATTGAGTAGCTTTAAATAAAGTAAAGGAACTGAGTACTTCATTTATTTGAACAATAATTAAGATTTAAAACGTTTGCGGTAGCTCATTATTCAATTAGGGTGGTAACTATGGCAACAATCAATTTTAACGCTAACTTTAGCATCTGTTACGTAGTGCTAACTTAATTTTACAAAGAGTTATAAATGACGCTAGGTTTATCTACAAACGTCTAAAGTCTTTATATTTGAAGACTAGTTCTTCATTTAGCACTAACGTTAGTTAGCCAGCGAGGCTAACGTTAAACAAACAACAAAGTTGGACAAATTATGTATTATGATTTTATTTGCAGTTGAAATCAAACCTGTTTTCTTCTCTCCATATATTTCTGCGTAAGTTTCTCCACTCTATCAGCCATGTGGGTCTTTATCGGCTTGTTCATCGCTAATGTCAGTTAATGTTGCTGCAAAACGCGAATTTCTACAAGTTAGCGCTAAATGCAACACACTTCCGGTTACAACTACCAAATTAAAATAGATTTGACCGTTTGAGGTACATTATTTTGAAATTCCCGCCGTCATGCTTTAAAAATCTTTACTTACCTTACAAGGTAACTTCCTACAGCCTTGTTCGTTAGTTGGCAAAAACAAAAATAAATAAAAAAAAACATTTAGTAAATTTTAAAGTTATAATGATATATTAATAAGAAATAAAGTTATTTCAAATTCAATTCATACAGATTAATTACGAATACAATTAAAAGAGACGAAATAAAGGCAAATTTCAGGCATCAAAATTAGACAAGTAGATAGCGTCCAATATTATAAAACATCCAATTAATTTTATCAAATTAATTAATTAATGTCTAACCCCGACTGCTGAAGTCAACAAGCTTCAGAAAATGTGTTTGATTTCAACATCACAACAAAAAAAAATGATTTACCTCAAGAAGGTTGTGTATGTTGCATTTATGGCAATCAGAGTTTTAAGTGTGATAAAACATTGCTTTGGACTGAGTTTTATAAATGAACAAACAGCTGGTTTCAGTTTTTGATGTTCTGATGGATAGAGGGAACCTTTCCCTTTCAGCCACAGTGCAGTTACACCAATGAGCCAATGGGTGTCAGGGCCTCATCAGAAACAACAGGACCAGGCTCTTTGTCTACAGAGTACAGCTGAGTTTTGCAACTCACCAAGTAGGCTAATGGAGTCACAAAGTTCCTGATTTATAAATACGAGAATCCTGTCAGAATATTAGCTACGGGAAATTTGATGACACACAGATGTTATTCATTTAAAGAAATACTAAAAAACTATACTACGTGGAGGTAATTCCTTAATAGTGAAGCTGTTGTTGTATCACACTGTGGGTAATTAAACACTCCACCACACACTCACTTTCGCTCACCACTTAGTAACACAGCCACGGCCAGTTAGATGGCCCTCAGAGATAACATTGAAACATCAAAGTGAGTCTTTGTTGGGGATATTCACAGATTAATTCCACTGCACCCTGTCTAGCTCACAGCACATTCTTTAGTCACAATCTTCTTCAAGCAGTAGACATGACTGCAACATGTCTACAACAACTAGACCCAAAGATGAATGCCCTCTTTCCCTGATTGGCTAATTAGCACACGCTACCATTAATTCACACTCGTGACTGAATCAATCACTTTGTCCCTGCAGGGTTTTGCCAAAGAAATAAACAGGCAAGCATACTAACACAGATCTGTATTAGAGAGCTATTTGTCCACTCTATATGTAAATGGCTGTATGTTACTGTAATGTTATGTTAATTGGTGAGTGATGTTCCTTATTCAGAGCTCGACAATCCATTTGTGCAAAAAACAGTGTTACAGTGTTAGATGTACTGTATAGTCTTTAGAAGATTGCAGTTAGAGTTGATCAAGACAGAGGTTGGGGTAAGGGTTAAAGGTCATGTAACATGTTCACTGTAATGTACATCCTGTTCCTCTATAACAACCTGCAGCCTGTATCACTCAGCAACAGAGACAGATGTTATAGGTATTAAAATATTCTTCAATCCACAATACACCCCAGTCTCTTTGTTTCCCTCTATTTAATTTAACAAAAGCAATCCACAGATAATAATAAGAAGAGATGAATTGATCAGCAATGAACAGTGGGGCATGAGGTCCTATTCTCCTTTTTATTGTAGCAGAGTTTATAGATCCCTGAGGCCTCTACTTGATGTAGCTCCAATTATGTGTATGGTGTGTGCGTGTGTGTTTGTCTGTGTAGTGTATGTGTGTGTAAACTGTGATACAGATAGAGTCTAAAGGGAAGTGGGGCAGGGCCAGCAGTTATCGTCTCACCGTCTGTTTTCTGACAAACACATAGGAGCCATCTAAGCCAGCCCAGGGGATACAACCAGACAAAAGCAATCCAAGTCCCATCAGAAAATTAACAACATGCCGCTATGTTGTATTGCGAAAGCAATTATCTCCTGTCTCATGATTCAAAGCCATACACGTACACATGTAAGTACTCACACACACACGCACGCACGCACACACACACAATTAAAGTGGTGATGGCAGTGCTCTGCTGTGAAAATGATTGCTTTTCAATTGGCATGATTCTTAGAGTTCAAGGAGCAGTATTTTGTGTGTGTGTGTGTGTGTGTGTGTGTGTGTGTGTGTGTGTGTGTGTGTGTGTGTGTGTGTGTGTGCGTGTGTGAGTGTGAGAGAGAGAGAGAGGGTGGGGGGGCATTATGTCATTGTGGCTAACTGTAATAAGCAGCAGCTGGTATTCACTCTTTGTGCTTTCCTAAACAAACTAACTGACCTAAAAAATGTCTGCAATCCATAAAAGATGGAGGCAAAGTAAACAAATGTATGACTAATTCTCTCCATTGTTTCTATGTTGTCTCTACATTTCCTTCTGTCTCTCTTCTTCTTCGTGCCTGTCCGATGACAACAGGCACAACTCCACTGACTGTGTATATGAATGTGTTTGCAGAGGAAATTTGTCATTTCATAATCATTTTGTAATCTAGACTGGATCTGCAAGTGTAATGACATTAATACAGATGACTCAAAAACTACCAAAAATATTTTTTTAGGGGAAACAGACACTGGACACATCAAGTGTTTTACAGGCTTACATATTAAAATATCTTCTTCTTCTTTTAAGCATCATAAGGCTGCAACAAGACAGAACCTCTTTTACATGCATGAGCTTGGTTGATGGGAGGACTGCAGTGTTTTGCTGACATGTACTTCAAATGTCAAATCTGCTGAATGAATCCTGTTCACATTATTGATTTGGTTTTCTGGTTTTTGGTTTACGGATTTACTATCTGTTAAAATTATACGTATATCATTATTTTGCGCCGTCGAGAAACGTTTTATGTTTGGTACATGTAGGAATAAGTCGGGGCGAAACGAAAGAAAACCCGTATCTCATTTTAGTTCAGTAACATTAAGGCTGCGTTCGTCCCTGCTGCAGCTGACCTTCGCCACGAGGTGGAGCTGTGTTCACCACAAAATGGATGAACGTCAAACCTGCACACTTCTTGCTCTGGAGATCAATAAAAGTAAAAGGTTTGTCAAGATTATACCACATTTAATCCAGAATGTAGTAAGACTTACTTATATTCTTACAAAGATGCGTTTGGCACAAGCGTGTCGTGTGTAGTTGTCGTGGCCGAGTGGTTAAGGCGATGGACTAGAAATCCATTGGGGTCTCCCCGCGCAGGTTCGAATCCTGCCGACAACGCAAATCTTTTTCTTTCCCAAATTAAAGGCTTTCACGGCCACATTCACGTGGACACTAAATGATTAATGTAAAACGAAAATATTGACGGAGAGGACCATCTGTGTATCCATCTATGCATCCAAGATGGAATTTAACCATGTAATTACCTTATTAAAGGACAACAATTAAAGAAATAGCTAAAAGTAAACTATTCAGCAATAGTTGACAGTAATATTGTAACATTATACACGTCTGTCTACTCTGTAGATTCAGGTTAAAGATGTGATCTTTGTATGAAATATGATGCTTTATTATACATTAAACTGTAATAAGTCAAAGAAAGTTTATTTATGTAGCACAATTTAACACAGGACAACTCAAAGTGCTTTACATATAAATATATATTATATATAATTTAAATATATATATTTTCTTCAGGTTAATCCTCCCCTGCAAAATAAATGTGTCCTCAACATTAGCATTGTTTAACAATACACCTCTGACTGGACTGTAATATCAATACTCAACTTGTAATTACAACATTAAAGGTAACACCGTAGATCTAAGATACCACACAATGGTTTTAAATGGCGTTAAGTGTTTTACCATATAAGTACATTACTATTGTATACCATGTGATCTCATTACACTCCACTCTCCACCATTTTTAACCTCATCCTTAGCAGTTGTTACAATAGTACAATACTATATAAATGCTCTGGGTCTGGTTTTGGATGCAAAGTCATATGCCTCTTTCATCTGCTGCTGCCATTTTTGAGCATATTCTTGGTGTGAGTTACATTCTTCCACCTTGTTTATTCCAAAGATCAAATCAATTGGCAAATGGGGTTTTCTGCCTAAAATAAAATGAAAGGATAATATCCTGTTGCCTTGCTGGTCGTGTGGTTGTAAGCATGTACAACTTTACTCATATAGTAATTCTAGTTTCCGTTAACAAGATCAGATTGAACCTTTCAGCTGGATTCTCTTGTGTATGAAATTGATGTTTTTGAATTTGTCATGCCTTGTATTTTTTCAGCCATCTGAATAACTGGTTCTTGAATTCTTTGCCTTGATTATGGTGAATTTTAGCAGGGAAGCCAAATTTGAGAGAAAAAAACATAAAAGATTTTTTCTGCTGCTGTTTGCCTGATTTGTTGCGAGTGGGACAGGCTTGGGCAAACTTAGTGAAGTTGTCAATGACCACTCGGATATACTCATACTCTCCCCTGCTTTTTTCAAGGTGAAGATTTCCTATAGAGACAAATTCAAATGGTGCTGTTGCAGGTTCCTGACACATGCACAACAGTTTTTTTTTTAGATATTGCATTTACAAACTTAGATAAAAAAAACAATGTCTTTTTGCATCTCATTATCTGTACAGGATCTTTGCTTCAATGTCTGGTTGCATGTCTGCAACACATTCATATTGCTTTTGTTTTTCAACTGCACTGAATATTGAACTCAAATCCTCTGAGGTGCTCTGTGCATTCACTCATATATGAGTCCATACAGACAGGTGTGTGGGACAGGAAATCTGCATCTGTGTTTGCTTTTCCTGGATGGGACTTCAGTCTTATATTGAAGTTGGCAAGTTCAGACACCCACCAATGTCCGGTCACATTCAGTTTAACTGTACTCAGAACATAAGTAACAAGGTTGTTATCACTGTATATTGTTACAGAGGGGGCATAAAACAAACAAACCTGTCTGTCCCCAACCATTTGAACACTAAAAACCCAAGCTTCCCTGAATGTAAGAGGTATTTCTTTCTTCCGGTGTCAATGTTCATTTATGAATTCATTTAGGAATTTATGATTCTTAGATGCATCGTGAGTAGGACATAGACGATTCTGAATTGATGGATAAAATTCTAAATAATTTCAAATATTCACTTTCAATATTCACTCTCCAGAACCCTTGAACAGACCTTCCCAGGGAGCCTGAGGACTGATCCCCCTGTATTTGGAGCAAACCTTCTGGTTAACCCCTTTTTAAACAGGGGAACCACCACCCCGTCTGCCAGTCCAGAGGCACTGCCCCTGATGTCCATGCAATGCTGCAGAGACCTGTCAACCAAGACAGCCCTGAAACATCCAGAACCTTGAGAAATCTCATCAGCTTTTTGACTGCCTCTCCAGATGTGTGAGCATGGTTGTGCTGCTCGGGTCCAGTTTATATTGTGAAGCCATCTTTTCCTTTTTTTTAAATTTTAGATTTTGTGTATTATTCTGCTCTTATTTTCCACTGATGACATTTCATCTTTAATGATCCAGTTACACAGTTTTATGCTTTAAGTTGCTCTACATTTCAAATGCAGCTGCTGACTTTTCAAAGCGTTATTAATATTTGTTTCTTTCAGTTGCTTGGTAAGCATTAATAACACCACCTTTTTAAGTCACTAAGTCAAAGATTTAGCAACATCACAGCACATTCGAAAACATGTTTTTAAAAAGGATATTATGGAACACAAGATTATATTAATAAGTTTCATATGAAATATATATATTTATATTATATATAAATATGAAATTCAGGTGGCCTTGGTCAGGTAACTGAACTGTAGGATATGATGGTGAAGGTATGTATTTCTTTGTTTATATATATATATATATATATATATATATATATATATATATATATATATATATATATATATATATATATATATATATATATATATATATATATGCAATCTGATTATTAAAAAAACTAAAAAAGATTAGGCAAAAAAAACAATTATCAATCAACTAATTCTTTAAGAATTCATAGAAATGTTGATTTTGTTTTTCATCTTACTACATCCTTGATTAAAATGAAAGCTTGTTTGAATGACATTACAAATATATTTTTTTATTTAATCAATTCATTTATGTTGACGCTAATCATACAGAAATACACAGTTTTTTTCTATGAAGCACACACTGAGTGCACCTCTGTATTTAATTCTTAGATTGCAATGTTTTAACATTATTGCTATTCATTTATCTAGATTTATTTAAGATACTGCATGATGCTACAGAGGAGACTGCCAAATGAAATAAATCATAGACAATACACTCTATCTTATATCTTATCTTACTTTCCCTCCCCTCACCCAGGCAGCAGCCTTGTACTTGACCTCTTTTAACCGATTAGAAAGGCTCTGAGGCCATGTTTACATTAAACTCCCCGAAGGAGAATGTCTAGTGTCCTCTACCCCTCCTCCAAATAAAAAAATAAAAAGTCTGAATCCCCTGTACTTTAACCTCTGGGCACACCCCTGATTGTATATGTCGGTGTGTCTGCCCAGTATCCAGCCGACCCAGTCAGTGTAATCCTATTAGTTTCCTGTCTTCTCTTGCTGGTTTCATCTCAGATCCACTGTGCCTGAGGCCAGGGAGGAGCAGGAAGGAAATTTCTTTGAGTGTCTGAGTATCTGCTCTAATCTGAGGTTAAGGAACGTGGTGGATCATTAATGGACAGAAAGATCAGTCTGAAGTAAATTTCTAAAAAAAGATTGTTCACTATGTCCTGACATAGTTAGTTAAACTACATCACATACGGTCAGCTATGCTGTTCTCTGCCAAAAACAAAAGGAAATCACACTTTGTTTCCAGGAAAGAAAGCAGCCACATTCAGAAAGTGTGGTGTTATTCTGATGTCTGCCTCTGAGGGTGTACTCTAACATTCACTGCTATTATTTGGATTTGCATGATCATGTTTAAACAGAGCAAAGTGTACGTTGACTAAGCACAAACCAGTAGCAGCTTGCAAGAGGTGGATTCTTTACCAGTATTATTCACTGGATGCAACTTGATACTGAATGTTAAAGTGTTAAAGTTGTTTCCATGTGAAACTGAAACTCTTTTGTCTCAAATCTCCATTGTCTCTTGTCTCAACATACATATACATGTATGTACACATGTATGTTCCATACATGTATGTTCCATACATGTATATCTATGCTTATTTTATTTGTTTAGTTAACAGGAGAATGGACAGCATATATATCATATATACATGATATAATATGATATTAATAACTGTTTTTTTATTATTATGTCTTGAGCCTCTTTTGGTTTATTATTATTATGAATATTGTTTTACTCATAGACCTAAGGATTGTTGGTGTGGAGGAAAGTGGTTTAATGACTATGTTTCTTCGTAACATTAGTTTTCTAATATCAAAAATGGTGTGGAGAGTATGAGAATGCTCCCAAGCTCAAACATGTAATAAAACATTTTAAAGGAATGTTCATTTGTCATCTATTCTATGTGAATGTGAGACTTTTTTAAAAGCCAGTGTGTGAAGAATCTCAGGACTCTTGCACAGCAGACATTATGACCTCTGAAAACAGGAAAATCACAGGTTTGAACACCAACAGTACTATAATTATCAGAGTAAGCAATGTCACTGAATGAGTAACACAGGACCAGAGGAGCCAGAGGAAGAGTCTGATCACCTGAATGCTGTGCAGCCATCATTTAAGATATTCATTTGAACTACAAATGTAAAAATGAGCTTTATCACTAGGACTTAACACTTTGGGGCGACACGGTGGCGCAGGGGTTAGCGCTGTTGCCTCACAGCAAGAAGGTCACAGGTTCAAGACCTCCTTGGTCCTGGGTCTGGGACCTTTCTGTGTGGAGTTTTCATGTTCTCCCCATGTCTGCGTGGGTTTTCACCAGGTACTCCGGCTTCCTCCCACAGTCCAAAAACATGCTGAGGTTAATTGGCAACTCTAAATTGCCCATAGGTGTGAGTGTGTGAGTGAATGGTGTGTGTGCCCCACGATTGGCTGGTGACCATCTGGGGTGTATCCCTGCCTCTCGCCGTAACGTGCTGGGATAGGCTCCAGCAGACCCCTGCGACCCTAATGAGGAATAAGCAGGTATAGAAAATGACTGACTGACTGACTTAACACTTTGTGTTTGCTTCTTTCCTCTTCCTTTCTTTGAATTAATGCTTCACCTTATGGGTGGGGTGGTTTCAGGGTGGGGGTGGAGTCAGTTGTTGAGAGGATAATTAGGGAAACGAGGGGGAGCTTTGTATCACTTTTGTGACTGTGATTATGTTTCCCCATTCATTATTCAAACAATAAATTAATACAATATTTGATCATAAAAATCTGCAGTAACACCTAACATCAAGCATGTTGTGTTTGTGCATTTCTTAATTGTAAAGAGCCCAGTGCAATGCATTTTTAGATTTCACATGTATTCTGTATTTTCACTGCATACATACAGTATTTTCACTGTCAGTCTTCTATCTAGCATTCAAATGTGCACATACAACAAATATCTGTCTGTATATTTCCAAAATTATATATAGTAAATTAGGATAGTGCTGAACTGAATAGCCACTAATCAGTAGGAGCCACTAACAGACAGACAGACAGTTGTGCAAGATTAAAAAAAAAACTTGTGTGCTTAACAAAAGAGAAAAGGAAGGAAACGTATTGACAAGTCTGATCATGACTTTATCATAATTTAGTCATCACACATGCACTCAGACAAACACAAAGACACAATGGAACATGAATTAGTCTAGTGCAAATCTCGGATGGGCTTGGGATCTTAAATGTACAATATGTATTTTGCTGCTACTGTCTTTCTCGATCAACTCAATAACTAAAATAGAGTCAATGAGGTCAAGTTGTGTCTGTAATAAGGCAGGCTCAGTTAAGTGGTTTTCATTCAGGAGGTGTTAACAGGATGCAGAATAAAACCAAAACTGCTTCACGTTAAAAATCTGTGATGCTGTTTGATGGACAGAACGTTTAGTGGCAGTGAAGCACTCAAGCTGCTGTTAAAATAAGCTCAGCTTGAATCTGTAATAGTTTAAGATCCAGATGTTAAGAATGTTGGTGCTTTGAGTAGAGCTACTGCTAACATTTGCTTTTTGTTTCTCTGATATAAAAAATTACTAAGGTGTGAAAAAGTATATCATAATAACATTGCTTAGAAATGGATGAAAAGTAAATTTATGATAATCACAACATGAACACATGTTCATGGGGGACATAGAGAGGAAATTATATATCATCCTGAAATTAGATTAAATAATAATAAAAAAAACATTGAATTTCTCTCACTTTGAGAACTTTTTCAGAATAATTCCACAAAATATTTAACATCGGTTTAGATTTTTTTATATATTATAATCCTGAAATGTTGTGCCTTTATGTTATGTTGTGCCATACAGAAATAATTCCCCATATGCACATTCCCAACACAACAACCTAGTGAGTTGAACAGGTGAGCGCTAAAAAATGGAATCTGACACTTATCTAAGAAATGCAAACTTCTCATGTAGCTTCTTAGCATTTTCAACAGCATGTCTGAGCGTGCAGGCTTGTTTACGAGACATTCAAATGTAGAGGATCTACATACCACTGAATAATAAAATCACTGCTATCTTATAACTCACTCCTGGTAAATCACCAGTAGCAGGGAGATAAGCAGACCTGTCTGAATCCACACTTTGGCCACTATCAGCTTGAATTACTGGCCAGACAAGCCCTCACATTGATTTTACAATTAACAAACACCAGGAGTGGACTAATTGGTTTAAAAATGTATGGTATGGTGTTACATATCTGTAACAAACAAGTGCACCCACACTGTGGGGACACATGTTTAGCTTTACACCTTAATAATTGTTTTGGGATCAAAACACAAGAAAGCACTCACACACACACTCCTCTCTGTGTTAACGCACAAGGCCTCCTTTAAGTGAACGTGTGTCTAACACACGCTGGTCCCTGAAAAAGGGTCATTTTAAGATCCATGGACATCTGTTTTGGTGTGAGCATGTTATTTTTCCTGTCTGCGGGACCTTTGATTTAGTGACAGAACGGTACCATTGCTTCTTTCCTTCCCACAGATCAACCAGACTTCTAGTCTGAACTGGTTACACAATTCAAATACTGCTGATCTTCCATCAGAGGTATGGCCACCCGTGTGTGGCGGCTGTTGGTTATCATAAGCATTTAAACACTAGTCAGAGAAGCTGTTTCTTCAGTCTTTTGCAGATAATAAACAACCAGGAATGAGGAAAACTGAGAAAAAGCATGAGGAAGTTGAAGGATGATAATTATGAAATACTACCTGTAGTTATGGTTCCAGAGTAAAGCCAAGTTGCACCTATAATCATATAAATCATCACTTGGATAAATCATCATTTTGGAGCTAAAACACAAGCAGCAAATGTTCCTTCCTCATACAAATTAGTCTAGAGGCATCAGCATGAGACTTTTTCACTTATTTCTGCATCATGCATGTTTCAGTTTTGTTCTCTGCAGCCTTGATGTAAAAGAACTGAGAGTTTTCTGTGGGTTTGTTCCAGATATGATGCACTTTTCCACATGCAATATGTTGGGGCTCATTCAACAGGTTACGCTGCAGGACAAGACATGTATTTATGTCTGTGAGTTCAGCAGGAAAACTAACACGGTCGTTGTTCAGAGCCTGTGGTGAATACTGTCAGGCTTCAGGCGAAATAGGTTTGATTGTTTATGAAAGGAAAAGATGTTCAATTTTATGTCACACTCCGTGGGAGCTTTTCACGAATGAAAACGTTGGTGACTTCAAGTTCTTCCACAACTCTTGCCAAGAGCCAACGGTTACAGGGTTACCACCACCACCCACTCAGATTTGAAGCAAACAGATGCAAAGCTCAGCTGATCAATGCAACTTGCAGCAGCATGTTTGCTGAAATGATGTCATGTTGCAGCAGCTTCACAGAAAATTAGAATATGAAAAGATCTCTCTTGCAAAAAAGAAATGTGGCGCTAACTGAATTAACTGTGACTGTTAATGACAACAAGAAAAATATCTTCCTCGTGGCTACATATCTGTATTACAAAATCTACAGTGTAACTCAAGTACATCACCCACTGATATTGTTAAGAATAAACCAAACATTTTATTGCTGATATGTCATCTTCTTATAGAAAAACATAATATTTTTATCATAGCAACATCTATATTATCTACCTAAAAACTAAATAATAAATATACAAAAACATATTCTGATGTACATGTTTTATCTGGTTTATGTAATAGATTTGAATGTGTTATTAAATCATATTGATTGATATAAAAGTAGAAAAACCTTTGGACAATTTATTTACCATCTTCTATGCACATGCAGATAAGTAAAATATTTGGTTAATTGTTTGATTATTAAATTTATTTTAGGTTAGGATACAGAAAAATAGAGGATTTAGGAAAAAATCCTAAATTGGATTTAACTAAGATATGTAAGAGTTGAATTATTACATTGATATCAATCTACATAATTCATTTTAGTATGCCAAGAACAAGTATAAGTAATTCCACTCTAATGTATTTAAGTCGAAATCTTTTGGAAATTCTACTCAAAAAAAAGTTATTCAGCAAGTACTGAAAATATATAAGTATGATCAAGTTAAGAATATATATCTAGAGTTGAATAAATTAATTTCATGCAACCACCTGACATCTTTCAACAAAACAGTTTTTAGTGTAGGAAATGTAATTGTTTTTATAAAAAATACAAAATATTTCATTAATAATTAAAACAATGAACTATACTTATGTAAAATTATTTTATTGGTGTCTCAGCTGCCAGAATATTATCAGTTTTTAAACATTTTTTACTATGCCGGACAGTCAGAATTAGGTTTGCACCTGCATTTCTTGGCCTCCAGAGGGCAAATCCATCCACAGCTCACTTATAAAGACCACCAACTCTTTTTAGGTTATTTTCCAACAACTTGAGTGCATGACATCATTGTTTGGATAGTATACTCTGTTATATGTAGCAGTAGGAAGGCAAAAAAACCTTAAAATAATGTTTTCATAAAATAAGTAGGGGTAGGACGACATGGGAATGTGCATCATGTACAACATGTACCAGACCTTCAGGAGCACTGGAGAAACTCAGGAAAACAGGACGATAAGTTACAGATAGATAGGAAGAAAAGGGGGAAAGGGAGGAATGGAGAAAAGGGGGAGCAGTGGAAAGGAAAAGAACAAGGATGGTTGGAAGAATGACAGGATGGGAGTGTCCCTCCCTCCTCTTTATCCCAGGGGTGACAGTGGGAAAAGTCGGGGTTCAAGTGCTAGGAACAGGAGGTCAGGCTTTAATGTTGACAGACGGGGGTCTCTGTGGAGGAGCCGTGACATACACTAGGTGTTTGAGTCAGAAGAGGAAGGAAATATGTTAGGGCGAGTGTGTGTCTATAGGTTATAGCACTTCCACTCTACCTGGCAGCTTTGAAGCTTGTGAGAGACTAACCTCAAGAGGAGGTGTTAGTCTTGGATGTTGGATGTTGAAGGGCAACTGACTATATATGGTGAAGCTGGTGAAAAGGTTGAGCTGTTACAGAAAAAAGGATAAACCATGGCCCTCATATCAATATGGGTAACAGTCCAGGGTTATTAAAAAACAAGCCTTTGGGCACTTTCACACCTACTGTTAGTCTGAACTTTTGGACTTTTGGGTTTGATCCAAACCAAAAGAGGAGGTTGTGCACACCTAGGCAGAGGTCAGTTCTAGGAGAGGCAAACAAGCTCCATTGGAACAAGGAAAAGGACTACCTCACACTGTCAATCACTAGCAAAGGGATACATTTAATTACATGAAATTTTGGTTCTCATATATTCTTAATGTGTTATGAACTCACCCGTTAAAGTGACATCGATATGGCTTCACTCTTCAAAGTACTCACTGACTTTATTAAAGCTTTCAATACTGTGAACTATGGTATATTACTGTTACAACTATATAGATTTGAATTCAAAGAAAAGGTTTTACATCCAAAAAATGCTTTTACATGACAAACAAACCAAAGCATCCTCCGGTTTGATCTGGACCAAGACTCTTTTCATCTGGCTGTTTGGTCTGGAGCCTGGTCTAGGGGGAGGTTTCACACCTGTAATTTTGGTTTGGATCAAACTAGAACAAGGAAACGAGAACTCCTGCACACTGTCAATCACTAGCTAAGGGATAAATTTAATTATAGGGTTTAGTTCTCAGACCTTCATTAGGTAGTTTTTCTACCTGATGAAGGTCTGAGAACAGCCACATGAAAAGAGTCTTGGTCCAGATTAAACTGGAGCATGTTTTGGTCATAAACTGCACATAAAGCATCCGTGACTGTTTAATGATACATGACTCAACATTCATACCAAACCTTTCATGGATGTAGAAGACAGAGACAACAACTTGTCAAAATAACAATAAACTAAACATTTGCAAAACAGCATTGCCATTTTCAGAGTTTAACGCTGTGAGGTAAACTTCCCTACATTCAGCTAACTATTTTTCTAACAAGGATAGCATTAATGATATCTCTCTAGATTTCATGAATACCTTATGAAGTCTACTTCGAATGTCACTTCACTATACAACTTGTTAAGTATTAACAGATAACAGACGGGCATTGAAACTATGTGGAATCAACATTGTCAACATTAATTCATTGAATCTATGTCAATGTTGATTCAACATCAGTTTGCACCCTTGGTTAATATACAAATAATGTTTATTTAACTATAGATCAGTGGAATTTTAATTGTATTTCAGGTAATTTCAAGTAAAAATAGCTAACACTATTTTTTTTTTGTTTTTTTTAAAGAAGAAAAACAATCAACAACTTTATTTAATTTCATTTAGCCTAATTCATTCAGTTCCACCATGCCCAACTCCTCCTGCGATCTGGCACGTAGCAAGGCCTCTTCCGTTTTCTTTTAATAAATGTGTAGTAGTCATTCATTATAACAGGCTGCTGAATGAGGGCATCTGAAACACAGAATAACACAATACACACTTTCAGTTATGAGAATACACACCCTGGAAAAAGTCTCACTCCAATCAAAGTTCAGAACTACTGTCACTGTAGCGGTGTTGTACTCTCTTGTTGTGTATTTTTAGGATTGAAGACCATCACATTTGGCAACCTCGCAGTTTATTCATGCACATCTGGCAGAAGAATTAACATTACAGTCAGTCTCATGTCCTCACAAAATGAAAAGTCTCACATATGAAAAGTGTCAAATTAAAAGAAAGTAGGGGTTAGATAACATGTAGCACTAGCTATGTTATAAACACACAAAACAAGAGAAAAACACTGATTCACTTTTTATGAAAGGGTATGCTTAGGAGCCACTTAAACCACTACTATTATATTACAATTAAAGTAATTAATATGAAACAATGAGTGACAACCCCCCATGACCCAAAACCAAAGGGTGCTGCATTTAATTACCATAGGACAAATAGGTTTCAGTGGTGTGTGATTAGTTTTTATGGCCAGTGGAATCACTCTACCCTTTTAACTCTGTTACATCAACTCAATTTATAGTGGTACATTAAAAAAATAATCATATAATGTATGCTGTTGTCTGTGTAATTAACTGACTGTCGAGTATCATTTTTTAATATAGTAGAGGCTTTGCTATGTGCCAGCCCATGTAGGAGGAGTTGGGTATTGTGGAGCTGAATGAGAATTATGCTAAATTAAATTGAATAAAGTTTTTTTTTCTTTTTTGAAAATATGTGTGGTTGCCATTTTTACTACATCAAAATTGACTTCCACATTAAATAAGATTGTCTAGGACATCCTGCTATTGAAGAATCTTTGAAAAATATGGTTTGAAACTGGGCGATAGTTTGTAAATGAGCATAAATAAATAGCAAGATAAAAAAGAAAAGTACAAAAAAATGGAAAATAGGAATGACTTTTGCAACTTTAATTATCTGGGAATGAGTGAAGTAAAACAAAAAAGAAGCTAGCAGGTTAACAATCTGGGAAGAAGGGTGAGTTTCAGTACCACTGTGATTCTGCTGCTGTTGCACTGAGGCCAAATTTCATTGTTTGCTGTCCAACTAGCGACTTGAGACGTGTAATGGAGTTAAGAGTTAACAGAGAATGTTTAAGTGGTACAAGCACAGAATCTCAGGGTAAGTGAAGTGACTCTGATACAACAACAGCCTCTCAAATGCAGTTGGTCAGCAACACTGCTGGAACTACAATCAGAACATCGTTTCCGGTTGCAGAATAATTGTCCCCTGCAGATTCTACATCACATGCAGAATCTGTTTATCGAGATTAGTGGAGCGATGATAGAGGATTTAACTTCTTTCACAAGACCAGCTCCAATTTCATCATGTCCAGATGCTGATCATTTAAGTTTCCCTATAAATAGAGTTCAGCTGCACAGTCTAATCTCATTTTAAGGGTTTGTGTATACTTTGTCTTAGAGGAGATGGTGGCAGACCAAGCCTTTATCATATCAGACAGAATCCAATAAACTAAGGTGTGAGCTTGAATGCTTTCTATAGTCTGTAGTGATTAAAACAACAAACACATCGTACAGAGTGTACACACAAACAAGCACTTTGATACATTGCTGTTCAGGTGGAAAGTAACTTTACTCAAGTACTGTGCTTAAGTACAGTTTTGAAGTACTTGTACTTCACTTGAATGTTTTCCTTGTGTACATTTCAGAGGGAACTATTGTACTATTGTAACTATTTATCTGAGAGCTTCAGCTACTTGTCAGATGCAGATTTGACACAATACATAATAAAACAAGCTATTAAAACCCAACACATAGTTGAAAACCATAGATGAAACCAGTGGTTTCAACCTTTTAGCCTTTTGTTGTTTTGCCATCAACAGTGGAAACAAATGAATTTTCCCTCTAAACTTCATGGTTTCATTTCAACACATGTTCAAATTGATCCAATATTTATTTAATAATCAAACTTTGTTCTTCTTTCCTCTGCCAATATCTCACAATCACTTTGCTGACTCTTTGGATCTATACTGTTAAGTTGTTCATGCAGTACTGCAGCAATTAAGCATTTTTAAATGCTGTATGTCTACTTTTACTTAAATTAAATTATCCAAATAGTTCTTCCACCTCTCTTTGCCGTTGAATCTCATGTATCTTATTTTCAAACATCTTATAGTGAAAAAGCGATTGTGTAACACAATCAGTGGAAGTAGTAGAAGATTTATGTGATGGTGACACATTGGGAGGGAAAGAGATAGATAGATAGATAGATAGATAGATAGATAGATAGATAGATAGATAGATAGATAGATAGATAGATAGATAGATAGATAGATAGATAGATAGATAGATAGATAGAGGGGGGGGCACTATGCCAGGCTACACATGAGCTCATTGTTGAAACAGGGATTTCCACATTTCCATGTGAGTTTGCCCTGTGCCATAACACACAGCTCAGGAACAAGAACGGAGAGGAAAGCGGGTGCACATATGTCACACACACACCCATGGAACCATATAGACACAGTGAAAAACATACATGATACTGTACATGCATACATGAGGCACCGACATAAAGAAAACAAGATCCAGGATTTATCTTGGACTGAAATGTGTTTGGAAAAAATCTGCTAAGTTCCTGAAACACATAGAAAACAACATGGGACCTACTGATCTGGATCATAGGTCAAAATGAATCGTAGCCGTATTGTTTTGATGGACACACACACACACGCACACACACACACACACACACACACACACACACACACACACACACACACACACACACACACACACACACACACACACACACACACACACACACACACACACACACACACACACACACACACACACACACACACACACACACACATATCCAGTGATAGAAAGTGCGTTTTGCATTGTGGTAATTATACTCTGAGTCAATGCTAATCTATACATTTATTTGACATTTCATTACATTTCAGATGGAGATTTTACATAAAATAATACATTTTAATATTCTTTCTGTTCAAATTGTTGTTCTTTATTTTTCTTTAAAAATGTGTTATATACTTTGTGTAAAGGTCCTATAAAAAGTGTATTAAACAAACCTGCGCTACACATATTTAAAACATGATAACATGATATGATCACATCATTATACAAACTTTATACAAGAAATTATATTTACATATAGATATATATGTAAGCAGGTATGTGTATATGTGTATGTATACAGATATGTATGTGTATGTATCAAGAAAGAAAGAAATAAAGAAAAAAAACCCATGGTGGTAAATAAAAGTGTGACTTTTCATGGAAAACACAAATTTGTCTGGGTGACCCCAAACTTTTGAACTATATTGTATATAAATATGATATATAATATCATATGGCGATAAAAACAAACAATATATTAAATGAGTACTTATACTTTTAAGTACATTTTGCTGATAATACTTATCATTTTATCTTCTATCATCTTTTTTTTACTATTTTTTACTTAAGTAACATTTTGAATTCAGAACTTTTACTTGTAACAGACAAGAGTATTTGCAGTTTTACTTAAGTAAAGTATGTCAGTGCTTCGTCCACCATGGCTCACCTCATCCATGTGGTTTGATTACAAAGCCATCCTGGAGGCTACAGTCTGGTACAATGAAATAACACAGCAGCGAGTGCAGTAAACAAAAGTAGCCTTCACACATATTTTGCAAATGCAGCCAGGCATGCACACAGTGGAATGGTTGGCAGTCAGAAAGGACACACACACACATACACACAGACGCGCGCAAAGCTCTGTTCTGTCAATAGGGATAGGCCTGTTTCCATAGCAACCAAGCCCCGCCCTTTGGCTTGCAGGGGAGGTGTTTTGAAAGTTCACAGCGTGTTTTCTGTGTGCGTGTGTGTGATAGAGGGAGAGAGAGAGAGAGGGAGAGAGATCGAGAGAGGGGCGTGGATGCAGAATTAACTTAAAGAAGTAAAACAGCCAAACTTCAGTTCTCTGCAGGAGGCGTGACTGGCAGCAGCAGACGTGCGTAAAACTTTGCGCGTAAAGTGAACTTCTCCTCCGTAGCGGGACTCCTCTCGACCACCCGGTGAACCATCATGGAAGATGACGCGTCCCACGCCGAGCACGGCAGCACCTTGTCGGGCAGCACCCACACCATCCCGCAGCAGCAGCCCGAGAGCGGGGAGCTCCTCATCCCGAGCTTCAGCCCGTCGTCCGCGCCGTCCTCCCCGACGCCGACCGGCACCCTGTCCCGGCTCGGCTTCAAGAGCCCCACCAGCCCGACCGCGGCCGTGGCGCCGGGCAGCCCGATCGACCGCGGCCAGGTGAGCGCCATCACGGTGGTGGCGCTGCTGGACAAGCTGGTGAACATGCTGGAGGCGGTGCAGGACAACCAGCGGCGGATGGAGCAGCGGCAGGCCGAGCTGGAGGGCGCCGTGCGGGTTGTGCAGGGGGACGTGACCCGGCTGTCCAAGACGCACGTGAGCACCTCCAACAGCGTCGGCAAGCTGCTGGAGCGCTCGCGCAAAGTCAGCGGCCACCTGAAGGACGTGAAGGAGCGCATGGACAAACAGGCGGTGCAGGTGAAGAAGCTGGAGGCGAATCACAGCCACCTGCTGAAGAGGAACCACTTCAAAGTCATCATCTTCCAGGTGAGCGTTTAGAAAGGCTTTCACATTACAAATAATGCAGGAATACGTAAATAATAAATAATTTAGTGACACTATGACCTCATCATAGGGACTTGCGCTAGATGTGTGTGTGCGTGTATGTGTGCGTGCGCGCGTCTCAGTGATGGAAAGTAACTTGTACTTGAGTATTTCCACTTTATGCTACTTTATACTCTATACTTTATATACGGGGAAATATTGTACTTTTAACACCACTACTTTCATTTAACTGTTACTTAACTTTCAGATTAAAAGTTTACATGAAATAATGTAATACAAAGAAAACGTTCCAGATTTGTTGGTAGTTTGAACCCAAAAGATAAAACTTCACCTGCTGATTAATTGTAGTATTTTTTTACTTTGAATAATGTAAGTGGTTTATCTGATAACACTCCTATACTTTTAATCTTAAATGCAGGACTTTTACGTATAACAGAGTATTTTTGCATGATATTGATATTGATACTGGTATTGATACTTTTACTCAACGATGGGTTCACTGATAAACCCGTCACAGGGCCTTACTCTAGGTGTGTGTGTGTGTGTGTTTGTGTGTGTGTGTTTGTGTTGTGTGTGTGTGTGTGTGTGTGTGTGTGTGTGTGTGTGTGTGTGTGTGTGTGTGTGTGTATGTCATATTTGCATTCACATGACTGCTGTGGTGGTGGGTGTGTTAGGATCTTGCCTGCAAATGTCTTTTGAGCCCGGTTGGCACTGGCATGTGACCTGCAGCAGGTGAACAGCAGCACTTTACTGTCATCAGACGCTTGTCAATGACTCTCTAATAGAATTATAGACAAATTCTGGATATAATCTGGTTGCTTTACCTGAAGTTGAATTTTGAATTCCTGTTAAATGTTTTTTTTTCCTTCCCTGGCATGCCCCCCCCTCTCTCTCTCTCACTCAATCTGTGTGTGTGTGTGTGTGCTGGGTGTGTCTGGGAATGGAGCTGCACAGGATAATAGATGCGAGCTCAGAGACTGGATCCCTTTACACCCCACAGTCATGAATGATTCAGATAGAGCAGTGGCCTTTAAAAGGATTTACCATGTCTACTGTTGTATCTCACCTGTGAGGCTACAAGTGATAAACTTTCCTATTTCCCCCCCAGGAAATTGAAAAAATGTAAAGTATGAGGAATATCCTCACGTAACCTTTGCTCAAGACATAAAAAAGTGTTACTTCTTTCATTTGCACTTTTTCACCAAATTAAAGATAAAAGTTTCCATTCTGACGGATGCATTTAAAAACATGATCCAGGCATAATCTCAGAGTATGACGTGTCCATGAATAAGTGCCCAGTTCTTTCCTGTGTGTGTGTGTGTGTGTGGGTGCGTCTGAACATGTGCATACAAGTGTGTGTGTTCCCGGGCATAGGTGAAAAGCACAGGGACGGGGAAGGGGGGTGGCAGCGGCAGTGTTGACACAGCCAGAACCTCTGAGAGCTCTTAACTGCCACTGTTATCTGGTTTCCCAGGTACTGAGGCTCTGTTGTTCCAATGCAACAGGTGCCAAGACCTAACCGAGTGGCTGTGTGTGTGTGTGTGGCAGGGATTGATTTGACTGAATCCACTGATCTATTTGCTAGAAGGGAGTGTTGCTGCTGCTGCTCCTTTTTTTTAGAGATAGAGAGTGGACGTTGCTGCTTTCTTTCAATGCATTGTCAAATTCCACGTGTCCTGAGGATCTATACTGAGTTTTTTCCTGTTCCTACAAAACATGTGAATGAGTTCCACGTGTGTTTAGCTATTTATAACATTACGACAACACTCAGTGTCTCTTTAGTGATTGCATCTCTATAATGAGTGGACAGTCCTACCGCACCCTTTTTTTGGTGAATTTTTGCCTATTTTGCAAAAGAATGCAAAAAAGCTTATAACAGTAGAACTGTGAGACCACAATGCAGGTATGAGGCTTCAATTGAAATTTAACACCCTCTAAAAAGGTTTACTTGTTCAGCATGTGGCAAAAACACAACGCAAACTACATCAGTTTAGTCATAGCTGACTACCATAAGTTATATATTAGAATAACAATAACTTATGCAAATCATGACACACATTCAACATTTTTTTAACCAGGCCTTTGTAAAATTTCATACCTCTAGGTCTGACCTTATTAGAGTTTTCGGTTTGTGGTGTCATTGGTGCCAAATTGTGCTAATTGCTTTTCTCACTTCTCTGATACTGGAAACCATACTGAAGCATTTTGTTGGTTGTAAAAGAAAACTTTAAAGAGCTGCAGTCTGAAATGTACATGTTTCTTAAAATTTTAAGTCAAGCATAGAGCCGAGCATTTGTGCAGCAAGGCCAGGTATGACCCCAAGGGTGTGTGGGCATGTGTGTGCATGCATGTTTCCCATTGGATGTTATGTGTTGGTGGATGCAGTTACACAGCAGGTAAATGAGACTTGGGAAGCCTGGGGGTGGGAGGTGTATGTGTGTGTGTGTGTGTGTGTGGGGGGGGGGGGGGGGGGGGGGGGGGACTAAGTGACTTGTTCTTTCTCCTCATCTGCTTGTTTTTGACTCTTTTCTTTTTCCATCAATTCTGCCTCACCTCATCAAATTCCTGCCTCAAGCCTTTCTTCTCAAAGTTCCTCCAACTGGCCAGTGGCGGAAAGTAACTAAGTACATTTCCTCAAGTATTTGTGTTTTTGCTGCTACTTTATACTTCACTCTACTATATTTCAGATTGAGATCTGGTACTTTCTACTCCACTGCACTACAGTTGTGAAAAAAACTAATTTGTGTATAAGAACTTTTTTTTTCTTTTTTTAAAATGATTTTTTCCTCTCATGACCCTTTAGATGTATCCTTTTAGAAGGGTCTGGCCCCTATGTATTTCTACTTAAGTAAAGTTTTTCATGCAGAACTTTGACTTTCTATTCGAACAAATTCTTCTTCCAACACTGCATCTGGTGTTGTGTGCTCAGATTTTCTTATTTCATGTTATCTTTTATATTTTTTGGTCTTTTGTCTAAACCATCTGTCCTGGTTCCCAGTGCAGCACATGCTGCACACCTCACACTCCTGTCTGATAACGCACACTCGCTGCACGCCAAAGAGTGAACCTCCCTAATACCAGCGCAGAGCGTTTGGCCGAGGGGCCTCCCTCTCCACGCCACAAAATTGATCCAGAACACTCATCACCCTGTACGTGCCAGCTGAGGTGGAAACACAGAGGGCCTCTGGGTGAACGCCCAGCGTTGCACAGAGCAGGGGTTCCAGCAGCTCTGGCCTTTGGCCGCAACCGGTGGAACTGCCAGAGCTGTCTGTCGCTCCGCTGCGTTCCTGTGCATAACGAGGAATAATGAGGATTTAATTACCGCTGCTCGGGCCTTGTTTGTTTGTTTTTTGTGCACCGTTGCTTTTCCTGTCTCTGCATTGGCTTCCCTCTCTGTTGTCCTGCACACACACACACACACACACTGACGCAAAGCACACACGTAATTCCAAGCCACTGGACATTCCACTCTGTACATTCTGAAGCAGTGGTTCTCAAAGTGGGGTCCCACAGGGGTCTTGGTGCCAGGGGATCCCCAGAAAAAAAGAGAATAATTTATTTTTACTATAATTTCACAATGACAGAATGAATGTAGGACCATTTGTATAGATGACTGCAATAATGTAAAATAAATAAATACATTTATTTAATTTGGTAATATTTATTTCCTATTATTTGTGCATTATTTTCCCTTTGCACATGAATTTATATAATTTCAAATTTTATTTTCCATTTTATATAGCAAGGTGAAAATGAATGGGGCGAAAGAGTGAATAAATAAATAACCACATTTCAAAATTAATAAATAAAATGAAAAATCAAATAAATGTGAAAAATTAACAAATAAATACATTTATTAATTAATTAGATGGAAAATAAATACATATGGACAATTACTGGTATATTTATTGATGTACTGAGCTATTATTTATTTATTCATGTTATTTATTCTTGGCAATTTCAGGCTTCCATAATCTTGGCCTTGAGTTTCTGACACTTTCTTTTATAAGACATCTTAAAGCAAAAATCTTATGAAATGGGGTCCATGTTTTCCTAAGTTTAAGGGGCCTTGATGTAAAAAAGTTTTAGAACCACTGTTCTAGAGACAGTTTTGGTAATTACTGTTTGGAAAGATGAATTGTTTTGTGTTAGACTGCAGATCTATTCTATTATTTATATATTATTCTATTCTATTATTTGCCATACAGATTAATTTTACGAGTGTTTAAATATCAATAGCCACTCTGTAGACACACAAGCTTGTAACTCAGCTTCTCTGCTTCACTGTGGCTTGCTAACGCTGTATTTATGCTGTATTTGGAATTTAATTTCCTGCGACAGAAGTCAATTATTCCAGAGCAGATCTTTATCTGCCTGTCTCTGTTTATTTCACGGTGGACCTTTATCACAACAAACAAGATGACCACGTTGGCAGTCGCTGTGAGAATTTCATTTCTTCTCTGACTGTGCAGATGTGGGCCAGATACTGAACATTGAGGGGGCGGTTGTGTTGCTCTCTGTCAGATCTGAGTATTTTGTCCACCACTGGGGATCCCTAATCATAAAGATCATTCATATCACATTGGAAGCGGACAGAAACTCCGCCAAACTAAACACAATCATGCTCGCTGCTGGAGGAATAAGGGACAAGTGTCATAATTCAGTTACTCATCAGGTTATCCAATTTTTTCAGTCTCTCACCATATTCACTGACTTCACTGAAGATGCGTCCAATGGTTTTGAGAGACAGACTTACTGTAACTTCCGTCATTGCCGTTCATTTTGTGTATTGACAGTTGGCCAAAGGTTGTGTTGAGTCTTGGCTTTCAGCAACAGGAAGTAAAGTCTGTTTTTCCTCTGAATGCACCAAGATGGACGACATACTTGCAGATGCGTTCCCCGCCTCGAATCTTCCATCATAAACTCGTATCCATATCTACAGGTTGGAGCAGGCTTCTGGCTGTAGGCTACAGCTGAGATTTGCTGTGTGTCCCTCCACCAGGTCATAGTATATTACATAGCCCAAAGCTGCACATTTAGACATGCTGAGCGCAAAACAAACTGTATTTACTATGTAGTGTGCACTATATTTACCCTCAATGTGCACTATATAATTTCCTACATATATGACTATTAAAATTAATTATAATTAATTAAGGTAAGCCATGTCACTGACTCAGCATGCACAATACAAGCACCCTGAAACCCAAGCAGCCAAATATAATTCAGCCATCACTAACTGAATTATTTATACCTATGCTTACTGTGATATGTCTTTGGATGCAGAGACTCTAAAGAGTAAAACTGGTCTTGCAGTGTTTTATTCCCTTGGGGGCGTAATGAACAAAGAGGTTTCTTTGCAGCGTGATTCCTCACTTTGTTATCATTTTAATTTTTCCTTTGGGGTTCATTCCTCAGATAATCATCTGCGTTTTCAGAAAAGTATGAGAGAATGAGAGATAACTATAGACAAAACAACATTTGGCAGATGGAAAAAGATACAACGGATATGTGGTCTGTTTTTGTCACACTAATGACAATAATGAGAGTGAGTAGGTGAGTTTGGATGGGATTTTATTTTAGTTTGCAGACTAGTCTATGGACAAGGCACATGTGGATCGGTAGTGTTACCTTACATGCCACTCGCTCTTCCGCCTGTTGTCACATTCAGGTTTGACAGGTCTGCTCAAATATTCAAGACTCGAGACGATTGGTCTCTAAGCTTCAGCAGAGTTGCCCAACTTTAACCATGTGTTCCTGGTGTCAGGTGAATAATTGCAGAGTCACACGCACGATGCAACAAAGCTGTGCATAGAAACTGGCATAATGAAGGTGGCAGATAATTAGCTCAACGCTCAGTTCAAAGAGATCCGTGAACTGTGTAGGGAACAATTGAATAACGGTTCATCAGTTCGCTGGACGTTGAGAAGAAATTACCCAACAGGCATTGCGCCTCGCTGGCACCAGCGAAATCAAACAATGGAGTTTAATGTTAATATGCAGGAGGTTATGTTGTCATTAACATGATGATTAGTATACAAGCTGTTTCCAGACCAGCGGAGCAGAGCAGTGAGCTGCTCAGCTACTTCTATTGGTACTTATGGTATTTTTGGGTTTCCCTCATCAAACTCAGCAAATACACAATCCAGCAACTCCCAAATGCTATGGTGGATGTGCAGGTCACAACTAGTCCACCACAGTATATGGGAGTTGCTGGATTGTGTATTTGCTGAGTAGTAGTAGCTGAGCAGCTCTGCTCTGCTGGCATGAAAACCTTGATCTTATTAATGACGAAGCAAGCAAAACTAACGTTGGTTTTGGTAGAGTAGATATTATTATATTTAATGTAATATATGAATTCTATCTTTTATTTCTGTAGTGTAAAATGTCAATAGCAGCAACAGATATTTGAGGTGTAATGCATAGAGGAAGTGATATCTGTTTTGGTGACCCTGCAGCGTGTTCTGAATGGAAGGAATTTTCCCGAGGGAAGTTCCTTTAACCCACATTCACTGAACAGGGAGCAGGGAGTATAGGGAGTACTGTTTATTTTCACTGTGGACTGGAACACAGCTAAAGAAGACTGCATACTAGGAATAATTTTTAAAATATTTTTTAATAATGCAACACATATTATTGAGGTTATGATTTTAATCTCTTTTGCACACTTTCTACTCACATTTTCCTTTTCATGCTCACTTGTTCTGTTTCTATTGTGCTCTCTGTGTTCTCTTTCACACTCACTAGATATAGCATGATAAAATAAGATAAAGATGGATGATGGAAGAGATAAAATTTTCAAAGTGGTTCAAAAACTCTGCTTTGAGTTTTTCCTGATAATGAAACGCAAGGTCTCACTGTAAAATCAGATAAAAGTCAGACATCATTACTTCTCTCACCTGTTTCTCTGCAATTTGACTACACAGGACCAGCTGTACGATGCATACATAATAAAACAATCCAGAGGGCATTTTGCATATAGACTTGTATTTACAAAAGTACAATATACGTCTACTTACATACAAGCTGCAAGTTAATATGATAAGGTAGAGATAAAACAAGTGAAGTCTAAATAATAAAACCAGTTTGTTCAGGTTGTTTACTGACTGCACTGATTGTGGTATTTGTATGTGGTCTACACAGATTAGTTAAACCGGCCAAAGGTGCATTCATGAAATTCATATCGATTCTTTAATATTGCCAATGCTGGTTTACAGATCCTTGTGAGTCATTTATGATATTTGGGCTAAAGGTCGTGTGTACTTACAGCTGCTCTGAAACTGATGGAAAACTTTGCACAGGTGATGAGATTGTGCTGCTTCTTTCCTGTTTGTTTCACTGACATGTCTAAAGGTCAGTGGAGGAGGCAGCACATCCTAATGCAAACAGATGATTAATAGTGTTTAATTGTGGGAGTGGAATTAAACCTTGGTTGGTCTCTGTCCAGCTTGCGCTTCAGCTGCTAAGTGACAAAATGGCACCAGCACTATAATGACACTGAGGCAGCCAGCAGGCAATTTCTAAATGTAAGACAGATGCTTGGGGATTAACCTCTAATAGTATTGAATATATAGCCACATATTGGTTGTGCTACACATTTGCATGTCAGATAGAAGTACGACCATTGGTTTTGGTGAAGGCATGTGCTCTCCAAGTGTCCTTTTAGTTCTAGTCATAAACATCTATGTTTATGTATGATCCCTTCATGTTTGCTCCTTTTGACTTTTCAAACCAAAGTGTCATCCAGCCCCCCGTTCCAAGGCTGTAACATCCATAGCAGGAAAAAAAGAGAACAATAGCCATTTTGGTTCTCACTGCTTTTATATCTGAACTAAACAAGTAAATACAGCTTGTCTAGAGATAACATGACGGTTTCCCCTCTTCTCATAGCGACTCTCACAGTTCGGATAAACATTATGACAATTGGTGGCGGCTTTATCAAAAAATGCTCCTGCTATCCCTGCACCGCTCTTATCAAACAATGGTTCTGATTTGCACAGTTCGGAATTGTGCTGACGCAATGTCTAAGGGGGATCTTGTGAGATTTAAACAAAAGAGCTGAAGGAGATTAACACAGTCCAAACTGGAGCAAGAACTATAGAGGAATGTGTTATGGTAACACTCCTGGAAACACAATTACCTTTCATTTACCTCATTCATACAGCGAGATGGTGCAAGACAAGCAGTGACGTTTTGTGACGTCATCTGGTTGATGTTTTCAGTTATTATACAGAATGGCAATTAATTCTGAGAACTGGAGCATATATTGCAGAATATGAAACATGTCATCATCTGCTTTCCTGTAAATTAGAGGTTGAGTGGACAGGTTTGTTCCAAACATCCAACCTCATCGTGTCAACAGGAATAATGGTGGCCTCTGTAGATGCTACGATGTTCATTCCACCAGCATCATGGCTTCATGCCTGAACTACTTATTGTGTTGTGTGGTTACACAAGCACGAAAACACCAGTAAACATGCCGTGTTTTCTTTTGGTGAGGCCGATATGGGAAAGGTGCAGTTGGGAAAAAATGCCTGGACTTGTCATGTAGAGATTTATCACTATCAACACATGTCAGACATGATTCATGATGTTTGGAACCATAATATATATGTTGAAAAATGTTTGTGTTTGTGTGTGAATATTTTTTTTTCTTCAATTAATTAGATTTTTTAGTTTTCCACAATTTTTGAAATGGCTGAATTGTAAAATCATTATAAAAAAGATAAGACAATTGGAAACAAAATAATTAATGAAAATAAAAGAGACAATGAAAACACCAGTACATTTATAATCCAAAATATTATCAACCCATTAAAATAATGGCCTAAGTCCTTTTTTTACAAAAGTGAGTTTTTGGCCTAAATCATCTCTTGGCGATGCTGCCACAGTAAAATGTCTGGTAAAATCACCTTAATCCTGAGTTGAAAGGATCATACTCTTTATGCCCTATAGGATAATTGACTTTTTATTTAGGCCATTTTATTTTTTTCCTAAGATTTATGCTTAAGGTCAGGATACAAAAAAAAAACTGACTTGGGCAATTTAACAAGCTTTCATCATTGTGACTGCTTCAAGAAGATTCTATGATGCAGAAGAAGCTCTAAACATGGTTCTAAAATCAATTTCTACTTGTGAGAAATAATGTTTATTATCATAAAGGCTATAAATAAATCCAATAACTATGTAGCCAAATATAAAGAAAGCAAGGAAGTTACAGGACTTTCAGTCCATTAAATATGTTGATGCCTGTGGAGTGTCATCACGATTTGCCAAATCGCAGGTTTCAAAAAGTCATCAAAATTGGATTTTGCAAATGAGTTACATTCAATAAAGAACAGGCAAGGAAGACCTGGAGAAGGAAACGGCCTCTTGGCCAATTTGATTTACCTGACATTTGTTTATTTACATACACATTATTTAAGTTTTGAGTTTGCACTATAGAATGAAAGGACACTTTAAGCCAGGTTTAAAGTTGTCTAAGTCACACTAGAATATTCAAAATTGGCCTGAGTCACTTTATTCTTTAATGTTAAAAAAGTAAAACACAATGTTCTCTGTATGTCCACAATCATTCACTGTCAAGGCACTTTTGATAGAAATTAATAATATTTGATAACTTTTTTTGGTGTTTTTACAAAAAAAAATGAAAAAATGACATTGGCCATTGTTTTAATAGGGTGACGATATACAATTTTTTTCAAGTGGATTTAGCAAAAGATCTTTGCACAATACCAAGAGCCAAGTGGTGCTGTTTTTTAATATAAATATTTTATTCTGTACAACTGATTTGTTGAGACAGACTATTTTGGTAATCTCATTTATATGCATTGTGTTAAAAAGGCCAATATTCTTGAAAGTTGAATTTGAAAGAAATTGATATTTTATTTTTAGGCCAAAATGCCCTGCCCTAGTGTATAGACTCCAAAACTGTGTACAGTGCATTTAGAGTTTATCGTGTTTTGGGTCAACAGGTCCCATGATAAATAGCAAAATTCCATTTCCTTTGCTTCCTTTCCTCCTTCCTTCCTCTGTCCACAGATGGCTCTTCATGCACTTTGGGGTTTCTGAGGGAAGGGGGGTGATGTTATGCAACAAGCTGTGTCTGGGTGACCTCGACAACAACTCACTGCATTAAAATATGAGGGGATGTAATCAAAACATATGCAGATGAAGGCAAATTTGCTCAGTCATGTGAGTTTCAGGTGGACACTGTGCAGCGACTGTTTGAGTTTTCAGTGAGTGGGTGACGCTGTGTGTGAGTTTAGGGGCTGCAGTAATGGATAGCGCTTTGTTGGGACATCTTGAATGGAGGAAGGTTGTATTACAGATGAAGAGGATAGGAAAATTAGGAGAACAAAGGGAGGCTAGACGGAAATTAAGAGAGGGAAACAGGGAAATGTTCAGGACCAGAGCTTTATCTTCAGGGCTTTGTTTGAAATTTGAAAGAATGCTTCATAAAATAGCTTGATATTAATGAAGAAAAGCACCCGGAGCTGCATTCAGTTTGTCTGGAACATCTCTTTCTTTTCTCACGGTTCTCCTTTCTTCCCGTCTTTCTCATTTTGTACAAAATAATTGCAGGGGCCTGACAATGGTAAATGTGTGCACAGACATGTACTTTTGTATTTGTATGTGTGTGTGGTGGTGTGCACCCTCTCATTGTCACCCGGAGGCACCTGACTCACTGTGCCAACACACCTGCACCAACCTTGCCTAGGATTAAGAAAAGCTCCAAAGTGTGAAACACACCTGTTCAAAGTGCTAACAAACACATTGTGTATAACTGACTATATGATAATCTGCAATATAGCATGAAAAGAGCATGTAATGGTTGATACAGTATATACTTAGCACCATTCAGTGAGACATTATCATATTCTGTTATAGTAAAATTATTATTTACTTATAACAATAAATAACTAACAGTAGCAAAACAAGTTATTTTCTTGTTACGTATTTTATGTGATTTTGCATACACATATTTCTGTAGGAAAGGGAATGATTAAAATAATAACCATATCCCCCAGCCTAAGGTATAATACTGTATATGATGTGATATTGATGTGTTGGAAGCAGGAAAAATGGGCAAACTTTAGGATCTGAGCAACTTTGACAAGTGTCAAATTGTGATGGATATAAGACTGAGTCAGAGTATCGCCAAACAGCATCTTCCCACTGTACAGTGGTCAGCACCTACAGAAAAAAGATTGTCCTCCCCAGGACAGTCATGGGTGCCTATACTGGATGTTCTGGAAAAACTGGTCCATTCCCTGGAGGCTGCACCTCATAACCTACAGGACCTAATGGATCTGCTGCCAGACACCAGAGGCTTCACAGTTCAGAGGCTGTTTTGGTGACAAGAGGAGAGACCTAGACAATATTAGGCAGGTGCTTTTAATGTTATACACAAAGAAGGGAGAACAGATGCAAAAAACAGTCTAAGGTATCATTACACATAAGCTATAAACAGACACACACACTCACAAAGGAACCAGAGCCCCTCTGAGCTTTTTCAATCACTGGCGACTCTGTCCCGCCCCACCCTGATCTCCCTGTTTCAATAGAGCAGGAGACTCAAGAGAACTGACTTACATAAGCTGTGGCTCAGTAACACGCTGCATGACTTGCTTATTAGTGGAGATGGCAATTCTACTAAGCAGCTGTTAAAAAGTAGCATTTTATAACTGCATGTTCTTTAATGTGGAAAACGTGTCATGCGGAAGTATCTTTATTTGTTTAATTCTAACTTTATTAAATCTTTGTTCGTCTAACTGTCTGAAACACTTTTTTAAACAATGGCTGCCCACAAATAAACAGTGGCACAGAGACACTCAAACACACACTTACTTAAATAAACGCTTTCCCATTTGTTTCACTGAGAAAGTATGTCCAAACATTTGACTGGTACTGCATCACATTATGAGAAGCTAATAAGTGTCTGCTTTAAAAGTATATTAATTAGGCTACTGAAGTGACACAACACACACACACTGGGAAAATGGTATTTAGGGAAATTGCTATTTTAAAATTTCTAGCTAAACTGGGGACAAACTGTTTTTAACACTTTTAACACTATTTTCCTATTTGCAAACATTTTCACCAGTAAAATCAAATCAAGGATGGTGAGGGAAATATCTGAAGATGAAGTCATGACTAAATCTGGTAAGATTTTTTAGAGCAAACTGGAGATAAGTAGTCAGTACATGATTCCTATACAAGTATCTCTGATCTGTTATAAATTTTAATTTGTTTTTGTTATAATATCACCATTTGGGGAAATTGACACTGTTCCTTAGATCCCCAACCCTACACAGAGCAATTTTGAGGTTGATCGGATGAACGGTATTCAAGATAAATGACACACATTCAGAGTGTCAGAGATTCCCTGCATTCCTCTACATAGATAAGTGAAGCATCAGTTGTATTTTATTGCCGTTAAACTGTCTTTAAACTATGTTATTGCAGACGATCAGTATGTAGCAGGACGACTCAGCTCTCGTTCAAGGTTGTTTGAGTTTCACTTGTGCCTCCCACACACTGCGGGGGCCACACTGATTATATCCAACATCTTTGAGCCAAATCACAAAGACTACAGCATGCCCAGACTGGAGCACAGGTGTCAAGATCGAATATTTACTAACCTTAACAGAACTGAACAATCATGGAAGATTAGTGTCTTTTGTCAAGATATGCTCCACGAAGGGTTGGGAAAGGCTTGGCTCTGATTTTTCTAATCATGACTCGTCAGGTTTAGCTGGATGTTTATCTGACACGTCATGCTGACAGTTTGACTCTACTTGACTCGAAATGCACTCTGAGAAAAGAGGCAAGCAGGAATATCCTCTTCCTTCTCCATAATGTATAATATGTTATAAAAATGTTTAAGTTTCTGAATTTCAGATTTGCTTCTGCATGGACACACTCAGGAGTAGACAGCATCTATGGGTGTGGTCCAGTGTCAGACCAACATTCTGCATCGCCGTCACGTTGGTGACAGTAATTATCATGTAAACTCTTTGTCTTTTATGTGCACTAACACACTATTTTAAACACTATTTCAAGATGTGTGTTTGTTTAAAGTAAAATGGAGCATTCAGACACTGAAAAACAGGAATCACAGTTAAACCAAAGGAGATAAAAAGCTGTTCCCCAGGTTGCTCGCTGTCATTCATCAATTTCAAGTTACACACTCCTGGTGGTTATTGGAGACGTGTTCAAAGGAAAGCAAGTTTTGTTGTAAGATGACTTTTTTATTGAACAAAACAACATACAACAACACAGGTATATAATTAATTTTAAAGGAATATCAAATATAAATAAATACATTTTAGTAAAATCAGACAAATACAAAACACATAAAAACAATATTAATATAGGAATAATATTCAGAGGTTTCATAACAATTAAGTACCTTCACATTTGATTTTTACATAACTGATTTGAATAAAAAGTTAGAAAAGCAGTTCCTGTTTGATTTACCAGTGTTGTCAGATACATCAGCAGCAACAACCTTACTCTTTTATACATTGTATTGTATGGTCTGATCATGAAGCAATTTAGTTTCCCTTCATCTTTGTCCAGAAAACACAGCTCTATTCTTGAGGTTGATGTTGTGCCTTTAAAACACACTGGCAACTACATGGGAGAACTCATGTTTGGCACACACACCTGAACTGTGATTCATGCATGCCTGCATCTTTGAGATCAAGGTAAAAGGTATCAGGTGTCTGCAAGATGAAAAGCAGGAGGATTGTTACATGGCTGTCCAATTCTCAAGAGCTATATGTGGATTCTGAAACACACCTCGCATCAACATATTAAATATCACAATTGCAGTCTCACATCCTCCATTTTAGATTATCTTCAATATATCTGGATGATACAGGTAATGTGACAATTTGTCACACACATATGAACATCTTAATAAAAATACAAGTGTATACAATGTGCACTGGGCTAACAATGACATTGTCAGGTATTGTCAGGTGTAATGATACTATCTCTTTTAGCAGAAAGCATAACATTGGTGCTGATTGAAGAATTAACAGAAGCCAAAACTCTTCCAGACCATCTGGTTGACCCGGTCCTTGAGTATGTGTTAATGATTGCTCATGAAAGATGTATTGCACAGTCCTTCAACAACTTATGACATCCTGTCACTGTAAGCACTGCCATAATGGCTTAAGAACTGCCATGCATTCTTTGAAATGCAGTCATACTTAAACATCCGACAGCCATATGTGTGATGTACGGACACAACAATTCATTTAAAGTGTGTCATCATAATGTGTAGCAAGCTTTTACAATGTGTCTATTCATTGTAAGCTGTCGTGTGACACAACTGTATTTGCTTTATTAGCTCAATGACATATTTATCAGTTACTGAAATCAGAAACTGTAGCAGTTTGCCTTAAAAACCTTCTTAGAAGAATGTTCATCAGGTTTAACATTTAAGACATTCGTCATTTTATTTTAGAATGCTGCTGATCAAAAAATACAACAGAGACTGATGGGGATAGCATTAGTTTTGCAGAATTTTGGTTTGAAATTACAATTTGGGCTGAATTAAATTTTTTAACTGCTGGTAGGACTGAAATTATTGAATGGGCTGTATGGATATCATACACATTTAATGGTAATATTTGTCATATCATGGCACTAAAAGCAAAAAAGTGAACTGTGTATAGTGTAAATAATATTAATACTAAGCTCACATATTCTAATATTCATATTATGCTGTAAAGGGCTGGAATAGCAGCCCAGTCAGAATGGTTTATCAAGGCTATTCCACACTGTAGGGTGTGTGAAAACCTTGAATCAGTTCAACCATGCTGTTCCTGAATTTGATTTGTTTTGGGACAATGCAAGTATATTTAATTCACCATATATAGGCATTTCATGTAGTTTAAAATGAAAAAGTGCTGTCCAATGTGCTACTTTAGGTTGCTTCTTTAAGTATACATTGGTGAAACTATAATCCCGAAAGGGTTTGTTTATGAGCATTTCAAATGTGTAGTGGAGTATATCAACCACTGAAGCCTTTACTCCTCACTCAGCTCTGGGTGTGAAAGGATAGGGGCAATGGGAGGTGGGAGCCTTACCTCATAAATCCTTAGTGGACTGGAACATTATATGTGTGTGTGCCTGCATGTGTGTGATTGTGCACAGATGGGTAGGCAGCAAGTCAAAGGGAGCAAGAAGAAACTCAGACATGGAAAAGAGGAGACAATTGCTCTCCATCTTATTTATCAAAGGTATGACCATCAATGTGTTCATGGATGTGGGGTTAAAGACAGAAGGATTTTTAAGGAAGAAGAATGGAGATAAGTTTGTGACTCTAAAGTCTGTGTCTACTAAGACCGGTGGAATTCCTCAGATGTCTCAGGAGAAAACCAGGAGGCATGCAGGGACTGGTTTCCTCAGCCATTAGCAGGCAGACCAACTGAAAATGTCAGAGTATTAAGACATAAACACAGATGGTCATTTACAATGGCCTAAACCTGACCAGAAATTAACGTGTTTTATGGGGAATGTGGAGGGACGTACACCTGAAACATCTTGGCTCTCATTGTCATGATGAAGAATTCCCTAAAATTCAGTGGAATTTGTAGTGTAGCTCAGGTCCAACCAAGATATTTGTTTCCCAAGAAAAACTGCAAACCTCCCTTTATAGGAGGTTTCTTCACCAGGAAAAGACATAGCAAACTGACTCGTGTGTGTCATTGAATACATTTTAGTCACTCCTATGGGTGTGGCTACCACAGGTTGAGTGCACGTCTCCAAGACATAATGATTTGATGATTCCCTGTGCTTGTTAATAAGCACCTCTGTGTGAAAATTATAGAATTTTCAATTTACTCTCACCACTCAATTTCTTTCTTTGGACAAGAAAAATGTGTTTCACTGATAGCTTGAAGTCTAATTCTGATCATAACCGATTGAAATGAAGATATCATAAAGGTTGTGTGCAGAAGTGAATCATAACTCTTTTCTCATTTAGTAGATAACTAAGAATTGGCTAATTATTTTTCAGAGATTTACTCCAATCTAGAACAAGTTAGATATATCAGCATAAATATTGAGCAATTATGCTTATTCATAAGTGACATTCTCTCTGGCAGCTCCCATGGAACTCCCTCTCCCTTTAAATCAGAGACTTACCACAGTTTTCCAAGCTGCCTTCAGTCTCTCTTCTTCTCCACTACCTTCTCTGAGACCTTTCCCTCCCTTTTACCTGTGTGTTAAGCTTGTCCAATGTTTGTCTCACCAATTAGTGTCTAGTGTATTGTGAAAAACCTCTTTGAGTCCTTAAAAAGCTCTATTATATTAGATCATCTTCTTAACCCTTCTGTTTCTGTCCTTGTGTTTCCTAATAGGAAGACAATGAGATCCCTTCCAGTGTACTTGTCAAAGATTCCCTCAAGACACCACAACCAAGCCAGTGTGATGCAGAGTCCAGCCATCCTACTCCATCTGTTGCTGGATCCGTTGATGGCCGTGGGTGTGAGGGTCTCCAGACCATTAGCCTGTCCTCAGATGAAGATGATGATGTTGCAATACACAGAGAAGAGGAAGATATGCTGGAGTGTGAGGCTGCAATGGGTGTTGAATCTTCACAAACATTTGAAAGAAGGGCTGACAAGTTCAAGCGCTCTAGTCTGAAGAAGGTCGATAGCCTCAAGAAGGCCTTCTCACGCCAGAGCATTGAGAAGAAGATGACCCAGATCGGCACCAAGATTGTACCACCAGAGAAGCGTGAGAAAATCAAGAAGAGTCTCACTCCTCACCAACCCAAGAGCCCAAGTGCCAAAAGCTCCTCATTCAAGGTGTCTCCCATGACCTTCAATGTCAAAAAGGTCAGAGACAGGGAGACCCCCACACAAGACATGGGCTCGCCTGGGGAAGAAGCCCATGTGGAGATTCTTCCTCTGGGGAGCTTAGATGCAGAGATACCCTTGGCAGAGGTGCATTGCCAGGAAGGTGTGGAGGAGATTCGGCAGATGCTGGACCCCTCCACCCCGGACAGCATGAAGGCACAACTGGCAATCAATGGAGAAGCACCACCGGGCATTGAGTGTGAGATGAATGGTGATCGCTCTGCTGGCCTGGCTGTCCCAGAGCATGATGACGATATTGACGAGGATGATCAGGAAGCGGAAGAAGAAGAGCAACAAAAAATCCCTGCTGAAACCGCAGCAGATGCCCAGATACCCACAGCAACGATTTCTGTGGAGCAAGTGTCTTAATATGATTTGATTTTATTGACCACCAGTCAAGTTTCCCGTTCTTTATTTCCCTCCTCATATTTCTACATTTACTGAACATCCGGCAGGCACAAAATATCCCTCCATTGTGTTCTTGTCACAAACACACATGCTCATATACACTAGAAAGACACTGGCATTGAAAGTCTCCTAATAGTTATCCATCCTTGGATCCTGTAATGCTACATATGATTATCACCTTAAAAAAGCTTGACACGGTAAACTGTACTATCAACTACACCTCAGTGCATATCAGAAAGAGCTCAGATTGAATCATCTAGTGCAATGCTTCCTAAAACCCTCCAGGCGGCTCATCCAAGGAAACACAACATTGCACCAACTGGTGCCCACCACTTCAATAGCAGCACATCTCCAAGGCGCTGGGCCAACTATCTCCCTCTTGCTGTGTTTGCCTGCCTCTGGACCGCTCTTCCTCACTGATAAATAGCCTCTTTGTTCTTTGTGTTTTTGTGGAAAAATAGTAAATCTTTGGCAACAGTGGTACTGCCCAAAGCCTGTTGAGGTAGCGTGTTGCCAGGTTGTCCAAGGATCGGAATGAGGAGATTCTGGCTTTTCACTGAAATAGTCCTGGGGTGTTTTGTGGTGAACTAGAAGTTGTTTACTAAATTCTGTGAAATTGTACATTGCTAATGATAGTGAAATCTGATTTATAATTTCCAACCTTACAGATGATGACTTGCCTGAAATGTCAATTCTACACCCTATCACCAAAGTTCACAAAAAATGCCCAGTAGTTTAATCATGTTAATAGATAAACAAACAGCAACAACATAGGACATTACAGGTTTAACATTGATATACTAATTTCCCTTTTACAGCCCTTTGTCTTTTTGCAGGACAGCTTTGTATGTTTATGTACAGGACTTATTTTTTCTATGTGAGGCACATTATTTTCTTGGTATTTAGAGCTTCTACACCATAAACTAGAAACTTTGTGATAACTACATTGAGTGTGTGTACTATTTGTGAATTAAATGATATATGGTGTTATACATATAATTTGCATAATGAAATGTCAACTCAGTTACGTATCTTTTGTATAATATACTTTTTCCAGGAAATTACATGAAAGCCTCCACTTAGATACATGCACACACATACTTCTAGTGCCTTAAACGTACAAAAGCTAGTATGGGTTATTGAATTCCTGAAGGGAGCGGTTCCTATGGTTTTGTAGATAAAAGTCATAGTACAAGGAATTCACTGCAGCTTTGACTGTATTGGGTGTAGCCAGTGTTTGATACCTGCTACATAGAAACAGGAAGTTTGTATTTGAAGGAGGGTGCAAATAATCGAGACAGTCAATCGGAGACAATCTATAATTGTCCCTTGTGTACGTTGTTAACGATTTACCAACCCCAGTTAGAGATGTCTAATGCCATCACTCTAATTTTTCAAGTGATACCAGGTGGCATGGATCCAACATGTTAAGCCACAGAAGTGAATAAAGGCAGAGGACAGCATACCATGGTATGACAAATGACTGCTGCTCAGCCCATATTTCATGCTCTCAATCCCCTTGTTGAGACAGTGCAAAGCGAGAAAAGTGGTTGTCTGGAACCACAGGTGTTCTGCCCCTGTAAAGGCTCCTGGGCATGAACTCGAGCTGGAGGGAGGACAAGTGTGGGTGTTGGGAAGTGTGGAGAACTTGTTGGATAGGATAATAAATTCATGTTTGGGATATGCGTATGTGCAGCTTGACAGAAATATGTGATTCTGAAATATTAGACAATGGGATCTTTGACATATTAGGGGGTGTACATAAAAATAGACAGCAATGCAGCATCATTAAGTCGTGAGTTAGAAAGTGTGTAAATGGGTTACAAAATTTAACATCCAAGATCGCTCAACTGACAGTGTAGGGAGAAAATAAATTTGACATAAAATGATTTTCCTATCTATTTATATTGAATGGGCTTATGTAGATGATCTTTTTTTCTTCTTTGTATAAATCACATTACTGACAAAGGATCTAACACTAGGCTTATGAAATTCTGTGTACTATAGAGGTTAAAATGTGACTCAGAGGTATTTTCTGCTCTTTATTCTTGCAAATATTTTACTTTGGTGATATTTCTGCTAATGTTAATAATTAAATATCTAGATTTGTGTATGTGTGTAAAAGTCTGTTTTTATTTGTTTTGAAATCAGACGATCTAATCTGAATCATCATCCTTATATTTTATTAGAATTTTAAAAAAAGAATGATACCTAATACAGCATTATCCAGATATTGTGTTTACAATCATGTTTGTTCATATAAGGGTCTTACATTATATCCTGTTCATTTAGTAAACCACTTAAACCAAAGATGTTTCTTTCGCAGCAGAAGATTTCTTGTCAGTTATGTGTTAACTCAAATGTATTCCTTCTGACACTTGTTTCTAACATCTTGTGAACATGCAGGAATTTCTTTTCAAACTTTAGTGTTGTATACATCAATAAAGATTTTATAACATTATATATGTGTTTGTAAGCTTTGTTTGCAATCCTCCAGATGAAAAGAGACAGGAAATCATCACGGGTGAGATGACAAAAAATACTTAATTGTAGGACTAGCTGTTTTTATTTTGTGCAGCATTCATAGTATTATCCCAGTTACTCATGTTACCCAAGTACACAAAGAAACATGTAGTTAAGCTTGCTGTTGCTCAGGTAATTATGAGTTTGGAAATGACTATAAATTAGGTCATAGATTTGTAATGTCATGAATCTGTGTAGGTATGTAGAGGAGGATATATCTCAGGAGAGGGAGTGGTTCAACTGAATTATTTACATAGAAAAGGCAGTGGATTAAATATTAAATCAAGATTAGACAGGTGTTGGGGTCAGAGCCACAAAGAAGGGTGACTTCACCCAAACTTTAAAATATGAATTTACTTAACCTAACTGTACAATGGCTTTAGTGCGATTTTCCCATGGTTTGAGAGAGCTTTCTCTGAGATATCTACCTCCACTCATTTTAGGGGGTCAAAGCAAAACTATACTTTGTTTTTCTTTTTAAACTCTGGATATTATTTAGAAATAATCGGCAGAAGTTTTATGAGAATGGTCAACGTGGTATGTGGACTATAACATGAATTATTTACATTATGTTTTCATTATGACCATAATATATTGGGTAATATTAAAATGTGATATATACAGTGTTAGTTTTTCATAAACTAACTTAGTTTTTCATGAAAGAATCAAGTAAACAGTGCACCATCTATATGTTGTACTGTAGTAGACCTACTCAATAGTTTCAGATTTTTTTGTTGAGTTTCAGGCAACATATTTATTCTCTGGCATGTGGCCTTTTGTGGTGTAATTCCATGTTTCACCTGCAAGAAAATGAACCAGAGGCGGGGGCGCTGTGGAGCAGAAATGACAAATCCAACGCAGGCTTTTGAAAAAAAGAAACACACGAGATAAAATATCTTCTTTTTAATTGGAAAATACACTATATGTAAGGAAACAAACAACTCGTAGGGACGGAAAACAACATTGGATCAAAGATATGAAATGTTTTATCATGATCGGCACGGGTAGAAATAAGGTGGTGCGGAATGAAAGTAGCTCGTATCAGAGGGGTAACTAAAACTAGGAGGCTAATGTTACTTCCGTGGTTGAGCCCAGCTGATTTAATGGTGCTTTGTCTCCCTCCTAAGACCATATCACGCCACAACAAAACATTTTTCCACTAACTTGGAAAATTAATCTATCATTATCTATGATAAATGAAGACAGCCACAACAAGAAAGACACACAAACCATTTTTAAGTTATAGACATACCTGATCAGACACCGCCCACCTGCCAGCGTTAAAAGGATCGTGGGACACCTCGTATAACGCCGTCACGGTGGCCGAGAGGTTAAGGCGTTGGACTCGAAATCCAATGGGGTTTCCCCGCACAGGTTCGAATCCTGTTCGTGACGTCTCTTTTTCTGAAATAAGACGGTAAAGCCGATTGGATATGAAACTCGCGTATCGCTGATCAGTGCTCAGATTCACATGTGAACAAGTATATTTATAGTTAAGACACAGTTTAATTTCGAACCACTGGGATTGCGCCTGTGGTCAAAATGTAGACATTTAATGATCAATAACTGAAATGATAATAAGGCGCGATGCCATTACAATATTGAATCATATGGTTTTATCTTAGAAAAAAGACTATCAATTTATTTTCATCGTTAACGATGAATTCTCACACGTGTGTTCTCATATTCTCGCGTTGTTTGTGGCTGGAACTGATTTGGTACAAACCGACTACTCTCTTTCTTTTCTACAAACGGGGTCAGCACACTGTCTGCTTACGCCTGTGACTGCATTGTTGTTTTTTTTATTACGAAAAAATAGAAGTGTGGTAATTGTCAGTATCTGTCGACTCGACTGTAAGAGCGCACAAAAAGAAGTTTCTACGTGCGGACCCCCCCGCTCTTTGGAGGATAATGGAAGTGACCGAAACGCATAAAAACAACCGGCAGCTCACGCTGACGTAGTTCTGGGGCTATTGTTGAAGCCGTTGTAAGCGTGTTAGTGAAAGCGGGTCCAGATTTTTAAATAGCGTATTTTTGGGGGGGCATAACTATTATTTAGATATAAAAAGCCTATTTTTTGAAGAAGTTATAGGGTCCACCGTTATGTATATACATGTGACGTTAAAGAAACATTAGTTTGTAAGGAAAAAGCAAAGCTGTTTCCTTTTACTAAAAAAAGGCACACAAAGGAAATGCGGCCGATTGGTTTGATAGTATTCACGGTAGTTGGAGGGTTTTCTGCTTGAGAATAATTCGTAGTACAGACTATACTTAAAGCTCTTGTGCAACTCTTAACTTGGTATTGTTTTAACTGATTTCGACATGTTTGGCCAAGTGCAATGCTAAATCGAGTTTTCGAGAATTAAAACTTTACCATTTTAGCGTTATGTGAAGCATGAAGCTGTCATGGCGATAACCGTGAAAAGGAAAAATGAGTCCTATCCTGAAACTAAAAAAGAAGGAAGACAAGTAACGCGTAGCGCCAGTGGTAGCGTTTTGCTGCTAGTTTTGGTTAGCTGTTAGCTTCTGAAAAGGTCGATTATCTTTCACGTCTTTCTAGTGACACTAAGCGGGTTTGCTGTGCGACTTTTGACTGTGGCGTTACTCGAAGGAGCTGGTTCTGTTAACAGTTTGGACCGAACCAGCAGTATTGGTTTTAAAGAACGGTTCAGTTAGCATTCGGCTAGTTAGTTAGCTGAGCTGAAGCTAACGTTGTAGCTACAAATTAACTATAGTTATTGTTACTGTAGAAACAGAAGGGGAGGGGGGGTTCTTTCTTCGAGACTAGTAATGGCAGCCCCTACAAACGAATCCGTGTTCCTGTTAAAGGATGTGAAGCCTGGCTCCAAAAATCTGAATATTGTATTCATCGTGTTGGAAATAGGTGAGTATTTGCAGCATCTGTCCCCAAACCATCAGCAGCTCCTGTCTGTTGTCTTAAAGGGGCAGCGTTACGCATTATATAGTCCAATTAAATGTTTATAGCAATGGTAGAAGAAATATTCAGGTATTTTTATGAAGTAATAATGAAAGATTACATTATAAGTACAAGTATTGCATTTGAATCTAAAAGTGTGTGCATATTGTCAAGTAAATGTATCGAAAGTAATAAAAAAAATACTCATGCAGATGGTTATAATAGTGTGTTTAGTTTAGATGGGACAATTGGGAAACTGAAGTTCCAACACGTCACATACAGCACTGTTATAAAACTATAGGCACACAAACAGAAGATAAATATGTAAATAAAAAACACCCTAAATACTAACACCAACAGAGAAAATAGATTACAAAAATAAAAGTAACTGCCTATACACACCTTGTTATTGCTGCTTAGTTATTGTAAAGTGCACGTAGTATGAGATAGGGGAGTAGAAAGTTGCACATGGAATTACTGGAAAAATTGAAAAATTAAACATGGTTACATATTATGGGTACATTATGTATATTATGAATTATATAAATATTATAGTAAAAGTATAATATATTTAAAGTACAAGTCAAGAAATTCAATAGAAAGGATATATATATATACAATAATAAAATAATATTGAAGTAGATCCTTTAGTAAAAGTTGAAATATTGTCATCAAAAAGTACTCAATAAGTAAAAGTCCTCAATTTAACGTTTTTAATTGTTATTAGCAAATATATATATCTGAATTAAGTGCTCATTATGCGGAATGTTGTATTATTATAGTATGTTACACTACATTTGAATCACTAAATGCGTTTGAGCAGATTTTTGGTTTATCAATGTGGAGCCAATTTGAGATACTTTAGGGTTAATAGTCCTACATTATATTTGATACCTTATTTCAATACCAACTTGGCTAAAATATATACCCCTTACACCCCGAGGCAAACTTTTGACTGCAAAAACTGGATATGCGAGTCTCACAACAGCACCTGCAACTGAAATAACATCCCTTAACATTTCTGATATAATGGCTGTTTATTTTGCGTTTGTACATGGTTTCTCTTACAGCTTTGCATAGTGTGACGGCTCATCACCTGACAGATGGTGAAGGTTTAGGGGAAGACAAACAGTGACTATTAATTATTGTCAAAACAGAAACCCATGACATACTCTTAAGTAGAGAAGAGTAGCTGGGAGTTCTGAAAAGGCAATTTTAATTATTTCACAAAACCCCTTTTACTTATTGTCAAGCTAAGAGATTTTAAATCACTAAAGATCTATCTGATCTTGATAGGCAAACTATTCTGCAGTTTGAAATCTCCAAGTGGTCTCACTGATGATCTTGGGATTAGGAGTTGTTTTGGCATCATTAAATTAAGTTTATGTAATAAGTCTATGCGAAGGCCAACAGTGTTGAAAATAAAGTATATGACCTGCCCTCATGAATTTAAGGAAGTGTTTGACTTTTTTTTTTAAAAGATTTTCAGTGTACATGTCGGTAATCCAATCCTCTTTAGAGGTGTATTCATTGTGTTAAACCTTTTATCAAAGCCAACTTACCCTTATTTTTCTTTTTTAGGCAGAGTAACCAAAACGAAAGATGGCCATGAGGTGCGCTCCTGCAAGGTGGCAGACAAGAGTGGGAGCATCGCCATTTCTGTTTGGGATGAACTCGGCAGCCTTATTCAGCCAGGAGATATCATCAAGCTGACCAGAGGGTAGGGTTGTTCCCATGCTTGGAAACTGACATACATAGAACTAGCTTAGCCAATTGTTTTAACTCTATTGTTTTGCTCAAAGTGCAATTTCCCCAATTATCCGTTTGAGTTATAATCAGAGGAAACACAAATATTTGTTTTACAGGTGGTCATATAACTATGTAAATTAAAATTCTAAGATGAGCGGTTTTGTTTGGATAAGTCTAACGTGTGATTTGTGTGTTAGCTATGCATCCATATGGAAAGGCTGCCTGACCCTATACACTGGAAGAGGAGGGGATCTACAGAAGATTGGAGAGTGAGTAGCAAATGACAAGTATTCACTGTTCATACTTCACTAAAGTAGGCTCATTGGCATTCTGTCATATATACTCTGCACAAGCATCATCACACAAGACTAAAGCATTTTGTGAAATCTGTCAGTAATTTTAGAGCAATACATGTTTTAAAAGTTAAACATGTTTTTTTTTATAATCAAAGTGCAATACAATTATCAGGTATGTGTATTACTCGTGCATATTTTTAACTTTTCTTTTCATGGTGGGCTAGAGGGAGGAGGAACCAGCTGCACCACTGCTCCTGGTTCTTCTCCTCACCGCTGCCTCTTTCTTTCCTCTCCAAGAACATCCTAGTTTCTCTAAACAAAGCTCAAGACAATATTATACTCGACTCATTCCATCCCCTGAGCTGCTTTCTGTGGAGAAGGGCATTGTCGTGTTTTCCTTCTTCCAAAATATTTCATATCTATTAAAGTGTTCTACTTATTATTCAGACTTTCGAACATAATCACAATCAAACATAATTTCTGATCTTTGAATGCTATGTTGGAATGTGCTTTTTTTGTCTCTCAGATTTTGCATGGTGTATTCAGAAGTGCCCAACTTCAGTGAACCAAACGCAGAGCTGGTAACCCAAACGAACCAGCAGAACAAGTCTGTGAGTAGTTGTACACCCACTCATATAATAAAAGATCTGTAATTTACAATAACCTGAAGCTCATGTATACAAACCTCTGTGAAAAAGCCTATTGATTTATTTTATTTTATTTCCTGTTGACCACTATATCCACATTGCAGCCTAACACCAATGGTGGTAAAGTGTTAAATGTGACATTTTCTTCCACCCACAGGGTAAACCAGACCAGAATCAGAGGGGGAACTCCCCGCCCAATCAGAATTCAGGTACACCCACCCCACCAGGTCAGTTGACGTGTATTTAAATGTATGCAGAAATTTGATACTGCAGCCTATCTGGTAAAATATTTCTCAACATATTCAAAGTGTGGTTAATAAACATGAAAGCAAGCCTAACCTCTTGATTTAAATTGCATTTGCTTAAACAAGGTATGTGTAACATGGTTGCAGCTCATGTAAAAGCTACCGCAAGGGTGCTGCTATTGAGAAAGAAAGAGAAAGAATATCTATAGCCCCTTTTATTTAAATCTGAAATTTTTACATGCATGTTTATAGAAAAGGAAGCATAATACACTTTTTCACAGCAGGCATTTGACTTTCTTTGTAGAGAAACGTGTGTGTATTTCCCAGTAAGCGGTGACTGTGAGCCGGCAAAAATTAAACTAAAGCAGCTACATAGTTCAGGCATTATTTAATATGTACACCTGTGCTGTTCCATCTGTGACTAAGGATGGAGGTTGAAACCAGGTTATATAAAGGACCCAGTTCTACAAATTGCCATACAAATCATCTGCAAATCATTAAGGTTTAAGCTCATCGATCTAGTGGGTCTTAAAACATGACTTTACATACCCATAGAGAGTCACATCATTAAACTCAAATCTCTGGAGCACAAACGCGCATTGATTGCCTAATAAAGCTTTTTGAATAAAATTAAATTGCCAAACAACTGGCGTCAAACTAAGCAAAGAAGAATAGCTCAATTAATTTCTTACTGTGCATTTGTTACTTGCAACAACCTCGACACCAGAGCACATCAACATCCTGCATCAGTTAAAAACAAAATGCAGTAAATGGACTTCAAGTGTTTCAGAGTTGAAAAACCATCAGATGCAGCTGGATCATCATCCTCCTCCACTCAGATTAGACCTCATATCAGTTTAAAAAAAAAAGTAATCCAAAGATAAAATCTACTGAATACGGATAAGTTATTTGAACAAGGTGCGATAAGTTTACAATATGAAGTGTTCAAGATTTGCTCAGTAAAATGAGGATAAGGCAAGTGTAAATAAAATAGTGTCATGTGATCTCTACACAGGAAAGCAGCTTTTAGTTATTGTCAGGCTTAGAATCAGCTGCCACTGTTCACATTTTTATGACATTTGACTCTTAATTTTTTGACAACGATTTTTTAAAATTAATTTTAAATTTGTGGACTCCATTTATCTTTTTTTTTATTCATTGAATTTTAATTATTTAGTGCTCTGATTTGTGCATAGGCACCAGAGGTGCTACCTTGGCTTTCTATCATGATACATTCAAATGTAATTGTAATACTGGAAGATTTTGCTTTTGGCAAAATATGAATAGTTGTTTGGATGAGAAATTTGTTTTTGTCCACCGACTAGAAAATCAATCATGATTTCTATGAGGACGTGAATTGTTAAGCGGGCTCGATGACTCAAAATGTTTAGTATGGACAATTCTTTTTGTTTTTATTATGTTTCCTCTTTGAGGACTTATTTGTGTTTCTCAACCCACAGGTAACGGGGCCATGCCGCCATTTAACAATAACAACCCACCGCCTGGTGCCCCCCGGGACCCTGCGTTCGGGAGCGTTGGGCGACCAAACGGTCGGTCCCCCGGCAACGGAGCTCCTCCAGCTACTGTTGCTGGACCCCAGACAGCCGCAAAGTCTTCAGTTACCATTAGCAACGGCAGGGACCCACGGCGTGCCAAAAGATGAAATTGGGGTTAGGGGGGTCATGTAGGGAAATTAACTCTGTCCCCGTTTCCCCCTACCCTCTTTTTTAACTTTCTGCCTCTTCCCCCTCCATCTCACGTGATATTGGCTTTCAAAATTACAAAATAAATTTGAGTACTTGCATCATTTTTATACAGGTTAACATAGTCAGATGTGTCATTTGTCATATGTAAGTAGTGCTCTGATAGCAGCACAGTATGATTGTGATCTATCACTGATGCGCGAGCAGGACTTGAACAGTTGGGGCCTGGTGGATGAGATGTGGTCGGCCTCCTCAGCCGACACCTGTGTCCTCTAAATTTCACTGCAAATTGCCAGTTCTGTGCCAGTGTTATCGCCTCCACACACTTGCCTCACCCTCTTCCCTGTTACGTTTCAAACTACACACCTTACTTGAACACTTGATGCACTTTCTTCTCTTAATTTATCGTGGGGAAAACCTGGCTGTCATTTAAATCAGGAAATCTGTTTCTGCTTTTTTTTAGTGGAAAAGGCCTTAAGTTGGTGAAAATGAGTTATTGGACTGAATGCACAAGCGAAATTCTTCGAAGGGTCTTTCCTTACGTTACCAAACTGTATCTGAAGTGATTCTGTGAAAGCAAAGGTGTTAGTTTTGGATTTTTTTAATGATGGGTTGGTAGAGTATTAAACTTTTTTTTTTTTCATGAGATTTTCTTTTTCCTCGTTTGCCATCAGTTGTACCTTCATCAAGGTGGGACCACTTTATTACTGGCAAAAAGGTTCACCGAATAAATCTTACAGCAATTCTGCTGCCACGTTTGGTTTTCTGTAGTCTATTGAGCACCAGCTACAGTTCACGTCAATAAAAATGTTTGTCTATTTTGTCATGTTGCAACTCCACCAACATACTAATTATGACCCCTTGACCTGCAAAGGACCTTCACTTTCCAAAATCATGCAGATGAACCCAAAAATGCTCTATATTTTAGTTGGAATTGACACTGCCATCCTTAGAGCCCCTTGCTATAACGGGTAAAACTACCTGCTTTTAAATTAATTCAGTTTTGATTCTGCAGCACCACCTAGTGCTTAAAAAGCTTAGCACTTGGTTGTAGAACAAGGTCCAAGTAAAAAGGGTTGTGAATCTTCTGCATTTATTTGTTTTTAATATTTTTTCTTATATGCAGAAGTGATATAATCTGGCTATGTTTAAATGTATTTAACCTGGTTGTTACAGTGGAGTTGAAACACATTTACAGATGTATAAATCAATGCATTCTCATGAAGTCCTTCATTTTGAAGCAGCGCGTTGCACACAGCACCCCGCATTTCTTCATATCCTGTTGCACCAAGCACCTTAACGTTATGTCTCCTGGGTTTTGATGTTGCCCCATTGCGGTTTGGTCACACATTTTTTTTTTTTTTTGGCAAATGCAATTAAGAAAAACAATTTAACAATATATTAAATATAAATATGCAGAGAACAAGCACATTTGGGTAAATACGGGCTACTTTACAGTAGTCACTATCTTAAACAGTCAGTGAAGTTGATTATTTTTTTTCAGAATAACTAATTCCTGGATTAATCCTATATATAACACACTTTATCACTTTTTTTCTCATTACAAGTAAGAGTACATATTTTATGAGCCAATGAAAGAGGGCATGGCTATTTAGAGTAAGATTTAGTTATTTGGGAATTTTAATCACAAGTAGGGCCAAGTGATTACGAGCTGGGACTTTTTCATGGATATTGGTTTTGTGATACATATAAATCACTCTTTTGAACACATGCTGTTTTGAGAAGAAAGACACTGGACTACTTTTGTTTTGACTAGAACCGGACCAGAACTTGCCTCACAGGACACTGTCGGGGGTAAATCAGTGTGAGTGGACAACACTGATGATAGGGATGCTATACAGATTCATGTAAAAAATACCGAACTATCCCTTTAAAACATGTTTATATAATTTAACTGCTCCTTATTATTTTGGGCGACATGGTGGTGCAGGGGTTAGCGCTGTTCACAGCAAGAGGGTCGCAGGTTCAAGACCTCCTTGGTCCTGGGTCTGGGACCTTTCTGTGTGGAGTTTACATGTTCTCCCCGTGTCTGTTTTCACCAGGTACTCCAGCTTCCTCCCACAGTCCAAAAACATGCTCAGGTTAATTGATGACTCTAAATTGCCTGTGTGTGTGAGTGAATGGTGTGTGTGCCCCACGATTGGCTGGTGACAATCAGGGGTGTATCCCTGCCTTTCGCCGTAACGCACTGGGATTGGCTCCAGCAGACCCCTGTGACCCTAATGAGGAATAAGCAGGTATAGAAAATGACTGACTGCTCCTTATTAACAGTGTTATAATGTAATAATACTTAAGTATTTTTCATGAGTATCTCTACCATCAACTTTCACTTTCATTCCACTACATTTCCACTCAGCATTTCCCTTAATTAATAAAACCCAAATTTGGAGAGAACAGCCTTTAAACGACCGGATACGAGCATGATTGGTGACATCAAAAATCGTTTGGTTCAGTCAGTCAGTCAGTCATTTTCTATACCTGCTTATTCCTCATTAGGGTCGCAGGGGTCTGCTGGAGCCTATCCCAGCGCGTTACGGCGAGAGGCAGGGATACGCCCCAGATGGTCGCCAGCCAATCGTGGGGCACACACACCATTCACTCACACACTCACACCTACGGGCAATTTAGAGTTGCCAATTAACCTCAGCATGTTTTTGGACTGTGGGAGGAAGCCGGAGTACCCGGTGAAAACCCACGCAGACACGGGGAGAACATGCAAACTCCACACAGAAAGGTCCCAGACCCAGGACCAAGGAGGTCTTGAACCTGCAACCTTCTTGCTGTGAGGCAACAGCGCTAACCCCTGCGCCACCGTGTTGCCCCTCGTTTGGTTCAGTTTACACAAATGTAATGTGGAAACCTGAAACCTCCAGTGACGCACAAACAGAAAGAACTTCCACCATTCTCAAGATTCTGACATCTCGCTTGACTAACAGCATTTACTTGTACTTTTACTTTTAATACTTCTGCAAATTTAACATAAGAAAATATAAGTTTTTATACTTTTGATCCTGACCTACCTCTACCTCAATACCTTTATGCCATATTCTAATATCTGACTTTGGTAGAAGTTAAAGTACTTTTACTCAAGTATGGCTTTTGGATACTTCATCCACCACTGCTTAAAAAAATCACACACTTGTGACACTGGAAGTTGGAACACATGAGAAGTGTGGCAGGAAATGCTTGACACTCGTGTCAACACAGATGGATGTCATGAGCTGGGAACTTCCTCAACAGCAGTGATCTGTCACAAATGTAGTCACATGTGGCTTATGGGAAATGTAGAAAGAGACCCAGGTAGTAGATCCAACTCTTGACCTTGACAGCTAATGTAAAAGCTCTCTCTTAATCTTTCACATTAATTTAATCTCTGGAAAGCATATACAAGAATAAGTTTACATACACTGGTAAAGCGAGTGTTCATGGTAATTAACCTTTAATGGTTTTGCAGTATATTTTGTAACAGGATGATTCCCAAATTATTTGTCACAAAAAAGGGTTTATTTGCTTTCTGAATGTGGTTACCCTTTAACCTCCCATTTGAATATGAATTATTATATTCAGTAGTAGATAAAGTACTCAGATCCTTTACTTGAGTAAAAGTAGAAATACTGTCATGAATAAAATACTCAAGTAAAAGTCCTAAATTAAAAATGTTCCTTAAGTAAAAGTAGTATTATCAGCGAAATGTACTTAGAGTACTCATTACATAGTCCGTGTTATATTACTATAGTTCTATATTATATTCTACTACTACTTTTATGATTCACTAAATACATGTGAGAATTTTAATGTTTTATTTTATCAATTTGAAGCCAATTTTCGATACTTTGGGTAGATTAATGTTAATTCTATGGCATCATAACATTTTGTACCTTTTCACACAAAGTGCATAGTAATGTATTGTATATTAATTTTATTTGAAACATCAGAAATCTTCATCTGAAAGTAATTAATGCTGTTAAATTAATGTAGTAAAGTAAAAAATACATTTCCCTCTGAAATGCAGTGGACTGGAAGTATGAAGTAGCATCAAATGGAAATACTAAAATAAAATACCTAAAAATTGTACTTTAGTACAACAACTGAGTAAATATACTTAGTTACTTTCGACCGCTGATCGTAATTGGTGACTTCTCTGAACCTTCAGTGGAAGCACCTTGATTGACTGCCTGCATAAGATTTAGCCACAAATTTCACAATGGGAAAGTCCAAAGACCTGAGAACAGGAAGCTGGTGATAGTCACCTGGTAGAGTCTCACTGGTGGTTTTTACTTTGTGATGGTTGCATCAAGCTGAAATTAAAGCCTCAGTGACCTCAGTTAAAAAAAACACAGGTGAGCTGCCCTGAAAAAGTCTTCAAAAAGAATTCTGCCAGAAGCTTATTGTTGTCAAAAATAGCTGATGAATGTGAAGAGATATGATGCAACCAAATACAAATAGTGTTGAATGAATATAATTAACTCGTTAGCTTTTGTTAGAGTTCTAGAGGATGCACAGTAAATTTATTAAAAGAATGTTTTTGTTTTTGTTTTTTGCATAATTTACCAATCATGCAGAATTATTTTCAACCCCAATATTGTCTTGATACACGTCCTAATTGAGCCTGTAAGGGTTCATGTAAAGAAACAGCTTGGGAGGGTTTTGATAAACCACAGCACTACCTGTAACCAAACCAACATTTCCTTAACATTTCTGATATGCTGCATCTCTTGAATAGCTGTTCCTGTTTATTTTGTATCCTTGTATGGTTTCTCTTTCAGTTTTGCATAGTGTGACAGCACATCTCATGACAGATTGTACAGTCAGATTTAGGGAAAATAATTGTGGTCTAATAATATGACTGAGTGACTATTACATATTGTCAATAAAACAAACCCATGACATACTGTTAGTAGAAATGACTAGCTGTATGTTCCAAAAACAAAACCTAAATATGATTAAATACAAGGTAAAAAGGTGTAAGATATTGTCTTCCTTTTAATATTAACCTGTTTCTACATGAGAGAATCCACCAGTACATACATTAAAATCTAATTGTAATTCTAAATTGAGAGTCCACTATAAATACTCAATATATACAAATGCAAATTTTAAAATATCTCTGAATTACTGTCAAATGAAACAGAAAAACGACCTTAAACTCAATTTTAAGATTACATTTGGTTTCATGATGATATTGTCCTTTTAATTGTCATTTTAAAGCAAATCAGATGTGTGTATGAGGCAATCAGGAAAGCAGGCCGGTGGTGTGTTGAGGGGAGGAGTGTAGACACATGCAGTGTGTGTTCCTTCACTCCTTGTGACATACTCTGTGCCTCCCACAAAGAACACATCACGATGGCTGGTAAGTGTTGTCATCCTTAGAATAATTTTTATTTAATACATTTATTTATTTGGGATTTATATTTCAATTAAAATGTATTTTAATATCTCAATGAAATATATAAAAAGCAATTTACACACATTTAGAGACATTTACAATTTAATAGAACCTGACAGAAATGTGGTTTAATCAGTGGAGGACTAAGTAAGGAGGACTAAGTTATTTAAAGTAGAAATACTCCACAACAAGTAATAAATACTAATTTAAAATGTTATTTAAGTTAAATTGTAACATTAGGAATTATCAGAAATGTTCTTAAAGAATTAAACTATAAGTGTACATCACACAGACTGTGTTATTATATTATAGTACTAATCATAATACATGTGAGGACATTTATATGTTTTAGTTTATCAATGTGGAGCCAGTTTTTGATGCGTTGGGTAGATAAATAGTAATAGTACTGCAACATTATATTTGGCACATTTTACACAAAGTGCATAACAAATTTAAATTCAATTTGATATAGATAGCTATACTAATTGCAAAATATTCAAATCTGCAAATTCTGGTCCGCATGTTCATGTGTCCATGGGCAAAATACTTAACCCCATGCTACTCATGTTGGCTGAGTCAGCAGTGTATGAATGTGTTTGAATGATTAGATTACATCCACAGTTGATGATTAGACATCTACAGTTGGTGTGTTGCATGGCAGCAACTGCCATCAGTTTGTGAATGTGTGTGTGAATGAACACGTGTAGTATGGAGCTCTGTGAGTGGAGGAAAAGACCAGAAATGTGCTATAGAAATTACAGTTTCCATTTGGCTTTTGTCTGAAAAATACCTGAAGCTGTCAGATAATTGGAGTGGAATTAGAATATTTCTCTCTGAAATGTAGTGGAGTATAAAGTTGCATAACATAGAAATACTTAAGTAAAATACAATTCAAAATCCTAATTAAGTTACACATTACTGTACCACATAAAAAAAAAAAATTATATAATGTTATAATATAAGAACAAAATCAATGTACTTTAGATACTTCAAGTACATTTAGCTGATAATATCTATGTACTTTTACTTACTTTTTAGTTACATTTTGAATTCAGGACTTTTACTTGTAATGGAGTATTTTTATTCAACAGTAGTTTTATTTTTAATTAAAGGCACGATTTGTAACTTTTCCAGATTACAATGTCTTAAAATGACTACACTGATATTAAATATGTTGGTGAGCTGTGTACTTCCATTAACCCAAAGGTTTCCAACAATTTGGGATTTTTTTTTTTTTATAAATTCATGATTTCAATTCAATCTAAGTATGGGCTGGGTTCTGATCGATGGATCAATACTTACCAATATTCTGACTGTTGGGTTTTTGATTGTCATAAATTAAGTTTCGATTTCACATTTACACTTTTTAAGTGATTAACGTCTAATTTTAGTCATCCGATGAATGGATCTTAATATATCAAAGAAACAAGCTGAGCTAATGTTAAAATCATCTCAGTAGCAGCTTTTGGAGAATCAGATTTTTAACATTGCAACATAGATTTTGTTATTTTGCTTTGATAGAGTGACCCCTAGTGCCAGAAAAAAATGAGGATCTGAAAACTTCCCACAGCACTGTGTATACTAATTGTATGGTGTTTTTATTTTCATCCTCAGATCCGAGTGGATTTTCTTTCACCCTTGATGACTTTGGGTCATTATATGACGAGCTCAACTACACTTACAATGACACAGATTTCATCGTAAACCCTGAAACTCTGTCCTGCAACTCCCTCCCCATCCCAGAAGCAGCGACGGTCATTGTCAGCATTTTTTATGTCCTCATCTTTCTGTTGGCTATTCCTGGGAATCTGGTCGTGGGGATGGTAATTTGCCTGAGTAAGCAGGCCCTGCCGCCCTCTGACCTCTACCTCCTGCACCTGGCCGCTGCCGACCTCCTGCTGGCCCTGACTCTCCCGTTCTGGGCCACCGCCGTCACAAAGGGGTGGCTGTTCGGGGACGCCTTGTGCAAAATCGTGTCCATCCTCCAAGAGCTAAGCTTCTACTCCAGCATCCTCTTCCTGACTTGCATCAGCATGGACCGCTACATGGTGATTGTGCGAGCGATGGAAGCTCGTAGGGCAAACCGTCAGTTCCTCAGCTGGGGGGTGTGCGCTGCCGTCTGGATTGTTGGAGCTCTTCTGTCTTTGCCGGGACTCTTAAATTCCTCTTATATTTCGCCCAACTCCAGTCACATTGTGTGCGCCGAATCTTATGATCCCGGCAGCGCTGACGAGTGGCGACTGACCACCAGAATTCTTCGCCACATGTTGGGTTTTGTCGTCCCCTTGGTCATCATGCTGCCCTGTTACGGCGTAACCATGCGGCGCCTCCTCCACGTGCGCGGGGGGCTGCAGCGGCACCGTGCCATGAGGGTGATCGTGTTCGTGGTCGTGGCGTTCCTGCTCTGCTGGACGCCGTACCACATCGCGGTGATGGCCGACACATTTTTCAGGACAAAGATAGTGCCGTACAAGTGCCCGGCGAGGACAGCGGTGGACAAGGCCATGTTTGCCACCCAGAGTCTGGCTCTGCTACACAGCTGTGTCAACCCGGTGCTGTACGCTTTCGTAGGAGCAAAGTTTAGGGACAGGCTGCTGCAGCAAATGAGGAAGATGGGGATCCTGGAGAGGGCATCGGTGTCGAGAGCCAGCAGGTCCTCTGTCTCATCAGAAATCACATCCACATTCATGTGAGAACAGCAAATGGACACTTATGGGTGCTATAAAGTGTCTATATGTCATTCTGTATTTTTGCCACCCATTTCAACAACTGTTTACCTCCTGGGGACCCAGTAAAGTGCAGTGTACAATTTGGTGCAATCTGGCCAGATGGTGGCACTATAGCAAAAAAAAAAAAACTTTTGACCTATGACTTTTGAATCCTAAATCTCAGTAGCAGAATTATTTAGAATTGTGTCCAAATTAGTTCTTTCATGGTGCTTCTACAGATTTTAAGCAAGCAGAACATCTTAGGACCAAGTTACACATTCGATAGCCTGGGTATACTCATCCTTCATTGCATATGAATTCACATTGCTGTAAAATTTAGTTTGGTCACCAAGGTCCCCTCATCTGATAACCAATCACAGAACAGGGGAGGGTGCAGCAAGACAATGACGAAACACAGAAGCAACTTTGTTGATAACTGTGGACCAACATGGCGGCATTCAGGACGGCATCCAGACTAAATATTAATGTACAATGATATTCAGTCTGGTGTTAGCCAGGCTACACGTTGGGTGGAAAATGTGTAGATATGATGTCTGAGTGATTATGATAAATGTGGTCCCATTTGGCCAATAGTTGGCGCTGTAGTGTTGTCATGTAACTGTCAAGGAAGGAATCTTTATGATGTGTGTTGCATATCTCAAAAACTGTTCATCTTATCAAATTCACACTGGTGGGTGAGTGCCTGAGGAGACAATTGAGTCCAGTATCAAGTGTTAAGCCAATTGGATTCTCAATTAATGCTGCTAGCAACACTTCCCAGCCAAGCAATTGGTATGTTCTAAAGTGGCACGTGTTCTGACAGAGATGTGTTGTGAAATGCATTCAGGATGCGTATATGTTGCAAACAACAGCTCTTCAAGCAGCAGTTCTGGGGCCAAGTAATTGGCAGCTCTGAATCTCAGGTCTCTAGCTATTTGCATTTTTATTGCACGATTGATCAATTTACAGAACCTCACATAATAAATCAAACAAACCAAATTTGTAAATAGGTGTTGATGCTTTATTCTGTATTTTAACTCATATCATAAAACATATATATTTTTTTATTTTGCAGATGTTTCCTGTATTTAAAAATGTCAATAAAACTACAAAATTTACATAACATACATCATAAATACAAATAAATAGTGTTACAATTTTCTATATGTAATTTATTACATTAAATAAAAATTAATATAGAGGATTCTACATTAACTTAATTTAACAGTGCAGTAGTTTCCATAGGATTTTTTTAAAAAATGTTATATGCGTAATATATTACCACATTGTTTCTTTTATTGTCACCCAGCTGCCGGAATATTAGCATATTATTATTTTTTTCTTTTTTTTTTTCAAACTGTAGGTTTGGGTTTTAATCCAAAACTAACAGAGGAGATGCTGCTTAAGATTAACATTTTTGTGGATTTTTTTGTGGTTAAGCAATTAAATGTCTCTGCCTCTTTCCTCAACTGTCTCAAAATTCGATTTCAAGTGTGACTTACAACACACAAGTCAAACATATGCTGTTGAACATCTAGAAATTCAGTTGAAAGCTCTGAAAAAAGCTCAAAGTTGAATGCAGTGATTATGTTTTTTTTATTTGTATGGTTTGATTATGGTTGATTTTGTAGAAATTTTACTTAATTTTGTAGTTTTTTCTTTTTTTGTCACATGGATGACACATCATTGTTCTTTGAAAAGCATTGAACTGCAGGCATTAACTGCAGAAAACCTAAACCTAAAAACCTGTATTTTTTATTGTGATGCATTTAGATGTTTTTAAGTGAGACTGCCTGCTTAAGTTTTATTATATCAATTATCTAAGCAATATTTGTCATTCATCCAAGAATAATTGGTTGTAATTGAAAGTTGAAGTCCTACATTAAAGTTGAATATAAGCATGTTCACTGCTCTCTGGTTGTGATTAATATAATATTTGTGAGTAACCTCCTATCCTAAAACCTTTTACATTTGACATAGACAGAAGATAATGTCTTGACTGACTAATCCAGCAAGTTGTTTACATTCTTGTATGTTTTGTTGCCTCGCTTATTTGGAAAAATGCAAAGTTGTGATGTCAACACTAACAACGCTCCAGCAGTTTTCTGACATTGCATAGATAAAATATGCCCATTAAAATATACTATTGGTTTCAATATTATTTTGAGGAAGTAAACAGCTTATAAAATAGCAGAACACACACAGTACATTAAAGGTCATGTTTTGTGCACTTTTCTGGTTTCAATATCCCTATACTTTATCCCTATAGTTTTAATATCTATCTATCTATCTATCTATCTATCTATCTATCTATCTATCTATCTATCTATCTATCTATCTATCTATCTATCTATCTATCTATCTATCTATCTATCTCTATCTATCTATCTATCTATCTATCATCTATCTATCTATCTATCTATCTATCTATCTATCTATCTATCTATCTATCTATCATCTCAATGTAGTTTTAATCATTAATATTCATGATCCTCTCCTCTGAATGGCTGATTTTAATATTTATTATTATTTTATGATTATTATTTATTATTACCCAGCACTTTGGCAATCAAAAAATGTAATAAAAAGTGTCTTCAAACAGGATATTGAACACATGCCACACAGAAATGGCAATGAGCACACGCCAAGTGAACAAACCCAATCCACTTCATGAGGGATACTGCCATCTTGGGGAGGCACGTGTCCACGCTGCCTCACTTCTCATCTCTTACCTGTATTTGAGCGGGAAATGCAGGATTTCAGTGATTTGACTATACAAATTATGTACAAAAGAAGTTGTCTGAACCACACCGAAAATTTCTTAAACATAGGGAAAATGTGATAAACAGTGTAAAATATTAATGCATATTTCTTTTATTTCTTTTGTACTTTTTCTATACACGTCAAAGCTAATATCAAAAAGATAGCAGTTCCATCATTCATCACATACCATTACAGCAACAACAGCTTATTCAGCTAAGCTAGCAAAAACAGGAATCCTTAAAGGAAGCACTGTTGTCCTGGATGGTAAGCTGCTAGTTTTATTTTTCTGTCATACATAAATGTGTTGTAATGTTAGCTTGTGTTATGATAGGTTTCGTAGATAAAGTTACCATGATAATGGCTTATCTATGGCTGTTTATGACCGTTGCTCAACTCATTGTGGCAAATCTTTTTGTCAGTAGCTTGATGAGTTGCTAAAGAAAAAAGTGATTGTAGTAGTAGCTTGCTAGCATGTGTGCACACAACAGAAAGAACAGTCGACAGGGCAGAGTTACAGAGGAGAAACAAGCCTTATAATGATGTACAGTAAAAGAAAAGAATTGAAACACATACACACAGTAAACTGTAGTTTTTTAGATGGCTCATGAATAAAACACAAGAAACAAGACTTGTTATTCAGCACGTCTCACTCTTTGTGTGACACACATATCTCACATCTCAGCAAATTCTTGCTAAAATTGGTATTTCTCACGCTGATTTTTTTTTAACTCCTCAAAAAAAAAAAAAATTAAATTCACCGCACAGAAATTCACACTATTAATGATTATTATATGATTATTAAGTATTGATTTTTAAGTAGCTGTGTTGAACACACTTGATGGGTCGATGGGTGTCCTGCCCTCCCCACTCCCCTAAAAAAGAATCTCACTCCCACCTAACTTCAAAACTTGAGAGCCCTTTTCAATAGCCATTCGCCCATTTTATTTATTGACACCTCCACTCACAAGAGTTCAATCCTCCAGTGCCGTGCACTGTACTGTCCAACCATGCTCTTGGACTTGGGCTCTGCACAGCTAAGAAGATCCTTATATTTGATGGAAAGTGCACACATATTTCAAAATACAGTCCCTGATAGTGTAGTAGAGACAGACAGGAGAACGACCTGTAGAAAAGGGCTGTCCGATGCAGGATTCAAACCTGGGCCGCCTGTGGTGAGGACTATAGGCTTCATATATATAGGGCGGTTGTTCTGCCTATTGTGCAAGTCACCACCAATTTTGGTCTTATTGCTTGTTTTCTGAGGAGATGGGAATTATTTTGCATTGAAACATACAGAACTGCTGTATTTCTGAATTATCTAACTGGCTTTCATACATCACAATTAACATATTCAGCAAGTTAAAAAAAACAACAACACAGAGATGTAATGATGATAGTAATAGTAATAATAATAGTCATTATAATCAGAACTATATTTTTATACATAAGATGTTCAAAAAATGTGCAGTTTTCTGTTTAAATGTGATAATGCACACATTTAAACAGAAAACTGAAATAAGAATCTAGAGAAGACATTAAATAAGAATTTCATGCACCAAATATTACTTTCCTGTATTAAGTGGGAAAATCTCTGATGTCCGATTAGAGATGTGTGCATTATTAAATTTTATTGTGTGAATGAAGTAATTCAGATTGCAATAAGTCATTTATATGATCAGGTTGGACTACTTTATTTAAGTAATTGATTGTTGTATTACAAGAAATAGACTAAATGGCAAGTATGTTTCAAAATTCACATTTTTGTTACCAGACCGCCTCTGTCCATGATTCCAAACCAATAGTAACCTACAGTAAGTACATTTATTTTTTTGAAAAATCAAACCCAGAAAAGAAACTTAAACTTTAAACACACATTACAGAAGTGATAACTAATAAACCATTGGCAGAGGCCTTGTTCACCTTTTACTGATACAAATTACCTTTTAAGTTTTAATAGAGACACCTTTCACAGACCACACTGGTTCCTTGTTCAATTAGGACTGGCTGATCCAGACGCACCACATGGAGATGATGACCAGGGCGTAGCAGCAGATGAGCAGCAGATAGATACGGAAGAGCAGGAAGTCGAGAACATATCCAACATGACACCACTGGTCCTGCAGCTCATTCTCCTTCTGCAGCGAGGTGAGGTGAGCATGAAGGTCCCTCATATACTGACAGATCTGTTGCAGTTCGGACAGAGTAGCTGCACCTGGCAGGGTTATAGCGACAGGGAGATCATAGTTAAATAGCACAGTAGATTAGAGATAAATAAATGAAGCATATCATCTACAGAAGCTAATTGCATCAGACCACAAATTAAAGTAAGTGGAAATTTACGCATCACTAAACTAAAACCAGTTGCACCACATGAACTAGTTCAAGAGATTGGCATTACATATTTACACCCATGCCTGGTGGTTCAGTTGCATAAATAAAGGCTCAGACACATGTGAACCGAGACCAATTTGTGAGCCAAGACCCTGCATGCACTTTGTGGAGCATCCATACAAGGCAGGTTTGTGAGTAGAGGTAGCAGTTTAACAGTAATTACATCCAGTCACAGTCATGATGTTGTTATTCCCAAAGCGAGTTTTGGGCCACTTTTTGCCCTGAAAAAATAAATAACTGTGTGGGGTTACAGATGTTTCCCAGGAGGTGATTTACTCTCTCCTTACTTTATTAAATAGATTACATCCAATTGCCTTGTAGTATTTTTAAGATCAGCTAGAGCTTTACTTTATAATGATTTGGCAGATGATTTTGTCCAAAGCAATGTGTTCTGCATAAATGAAACAATATCTATACAATACAATTTGAACATGAAAGAAAACATAAATACAAATATACATAATACACACACACACACACACACACACACACACACACACATTTACAAATAATAACTACACTTACAGTTGGCAAAAGTAATAGTTCAAAAGTCCTGTCTGGTTACCAGTGTTGCTGGTTGGATGCTGTTCAGGTATGTGGGCGACTGGTTGGTTTGACAGGGTTGAAGCATTGGCCCTTTCAGGTTTATTCTTCTGAGGTATAGAAGGAGCTGAGATGTCCCCCTGCCAGCGGTAACAGATGAGGTTGGCTATGTGTTTGAGGACAACCACCTGCACCCAGTGCGGAACCTCTTGGAATTTCATGGAGTTGTGGTGGAGAACATTAGTAATGATAACAGTCTCCAGCAGACTGATTACCATGAGGGCCAGACACACAGAGAAATAGATGCCTGGATTGAAAGATGGAAGAACACACACATGTAAGAGCGCATATGTAAAATCTTTTAAGAACTTTCAGTTTCAGTCATTTTCATTATAATCTTCTAAAGTTGTTTTGGGAACATGTTGGGGGAGAGTATTGTTTTTAAACATCCAGCAGACATTAGGATTCATCTGTTTTTGTGCTTCCTGCAATCTGATCAACATGGTTCTGATATTTACTCTCCTTTTAACTGCATAGTTTGGTTATGATTTTCTGTGGGATTGTGCCCTTTGAAATGACATTTCATTTGCCATGTTATGTCACCTCAACACATCACGGCTTCTGACCTATGATGGGCGTGCCATTAGCTGTGCTAGGCAGCAAGTCGTTCATGATGAGCAGGAAGACCGTGTAGCCCAGGATCAGGGTCATCTTGAAAGAGGCACGGTCCACGCTGTGGGGGGGCAGGTAGAAAGACAGGATGTCGATGATCATGAGGAAGGAGCTGGGGATCAGCAGGTTGACCACGTAGAGCACCGGACGCCGCTTTATGACCACCTATAGTGAACAAGGAATCTACAATTCATTAGAGGGCTTGAGGTTGAAGCAAATGCAGACATATCTCAAAGTGCAGCAAGGTGATTTCTTTAAATTTGATCGTGGTTTGAATTTAAAATTTGATGTTAGAAAATATTCATACTATTGTTGCAAGACTTCTGTAAGTTTAACATTACTTAGTTGTGATACTTAACTTATAATATTGTTATCCATAGGAAGCAACTAAGTTTGGGTTCACTTTTGTTCGAGGTAGCGTAACGTGTTTCGAATCAGAGAAGCTTTCTAACCCAGAAAGTGATGATGTCCCACTCATCAATCCCAAACTGAAGGATGGAGGTCTCTCCCAGTATGTCCACAAGCTCCCACTCTCCACTGGCTTCCAGATAACGCTTTGAGTTTCCAGACATCTCTTTAAAGGTTAAAGCTGGGCTCACCCTCACATCCCTTACTGTGAAGGAGGGAGACATGGAGGAAAGCTAGTGAGCTAGATTCATAGAACAGTTTATTTCAGGGGTAGGCAACCCTAGTCCTACTAAAAGACCCATAGCAAGGTTGATTAGGAGAATCAGGCGTGTAACTGCTTGGTTGGAACAAAAATGACCACATTATTTCCTTGTTCAATTACAGCAGCTCTCTAGGACCAGGGTTGCTTACCCCTAGTCTATTCTAACCTAAATATAACCTGAATATAAAGCCTAGTTAACCAGAGGCTGAGTGAGACGGACTTAATAAACACTAGACGTTCTCATTATCTGATCATTTGCTATTATTGAACCAGCTTTAGGCTCAGTGGCTCACTAGAGTTATTATTTATGAATATGAAGAAGTCTGTTCCTACTGGTGTGCATGTAGGAGCCAAAAGTAAATGTGCAGTTCTGCACATCAAAAGGAAAACTGAAGATCTTCAGGTTGCAGGCGGAAACAAGCCGGAGCATCCTGTCCCAACGGATGTGACCTGTGTGGTTAACGTAGACGTATGGACACGCTTGGGAGACGTCATCATCCACACTGGAGGTTGCAGGTGTCATAACATAGAAAAAAGAAATAAGCAGAAACATAATCACAGAAATATACAATGAGCTGACAATGACTCCTATGAGGAAATGAAAACATCAGCACAATTCGTCCTTTTTTGTTTTTGTCTTTCAGTGCTGTCTGCTGCATTTTCCGAAATTGTTTCACAGAGAAACTAATTTGAGTGTGAAAAAGCTATGAGACATGTAGGTCACCCCATACCAGTTTTGTATTCAAAGTGTGTCAAATACTGTGTTTTTATTAAGCCCCTTGGCATAAGATATGGACAGAAATGCACCAGCCTTTGAACTAACTCCAGTGTAAGCTCATCCGCATCAAAATTTGATGCCGTCTGTCAGTAGCGCTGCCAGGATTCAATTTGAAAGTAGGCCTCTGCAGAGAAATGCCAAATACAACAAATGGAAAAATACTAAACTAAATATTTTAGTATCAGTGAGATAACAGATCACAGTATCCATTAATCTATACTGAGTCCCTTAATCCATGTAACATTTATTTTTCCATTTTTAAATGGCAACCAAAAATCCCAAAATGAAAAGGTGAGTGGTTATTTTGTTATTTGTTTATTATTCAAACACAAACAACTATTTTTTTTATATTATATTTTTATATTTTTATATTTCATTTTTAGGCCCAGATCAAAAATATGAAGTGGATAAACGGAGCACATGACTGAATTTGATTTTAATATTTATTTGGTCAGGTTTACTGGAATTGTACTAAAATCATTTGCTATGGTTTGTGTTAGGGACTGTCTGCAAGTTACCTGTTTCAATATGAATTGATTGATGAAAAATGTTCACCAAAAACAAAAAAAATTACTTTTGAGCAATCAGTGGCTCCCTGAAGTGGAAGCGCATGGCTACTTATATAGCTGTGAGAGGATCTGGAGGAGCTAGAGGTAAGATAGATTAGCAGGGTGGAGAGTGAGAGAGGAACAATTACGCAGAGCCAACAGGCTGTAAAAGTCCAAACAAAAATATTTACTGACAAGAAGTGATTCGAATCAACTCCTCATTGTGACCTTTAGTAATGAAAAAATGTGGGAAAAAACTGTGATGGAAAATAACCTAAACCAATTTGAGCAGTTCCTCCCAGATACGGTCACCCATGGCTCAGCTCTGGATAGTGCACTGCAGACCTGCAGCATTTTGTTTTCATCCAAATGTTGTAATGGTCTGGAAATGTAGATGACTATAGTGTTCACTATAAAATGCTGTTCCTATAAATATGCGCATAGAGAGGGATGTAGACTATATATATATATATATATATATATATATATATATATATATATATATATATATATATATATATATACCGTATATATCAGAAACAACTCAATGAAAACAATTAAGAGAAGTTAGGCTTTATTGAGTCACTTCATGACATGACATGTGACATGTGCACCATACAAATAGTAAAAACACACAAAACACACTCTATAGGCTAATATTGTTGCAACAGCACTCACCAACCATTGCTGCTGCTGTGTGTCCCCGTTGTGCTTGGGGCTTGGATCAGCACTGATGGCAGCTGCAACTACCTGGTGGTTACCACCAAAGAAGCAGAAGAGCCAGAAGCATAGCTAGCTACTTCGTTTTCACGTCCTGCCTGACTGCTGGTAGCACCTTCCTTCATTATTGTTGCTTTGCTGCGTGTTTGTCATTGTGTATTTGGATCTCTTTGTTTCAAATGCCTGGAAAAGGCTCAGCTGTTTATGTTTTTATATTGGACCAGGCCTAATCATCACATAGCGGTAGTGTAAATAGGCACCAGAAATCAAAAAAGGGATAGATGACGTAAAGTAATAATCATTGGCTTTTTATTTAGGCTTCTAGTGATTAGTTTATCAATCAATGAGTGTGTTTAGACTGTAGAATAAAATTCCTTTTTTACCTATGAAAAAATGTACACACACCGCATACAGGATACCAGCTGGTGGCATCACAGCTGCCTGTTACAAATCATGTAACTAGAGAACTTACAACTCATAGATGATGATGTCTGGAGACCACAGGTTCTTCACAGGGAGAGAAATCCTGGTAACACCGTCACATTCTTCAGGGTCCCAAACCAGAAACTCGTGGTTCCAGTACTGCAATAAAATAATCAGGAATAATATGAAATATCTATGTGAAATATATTCCTGCAACTCTGCTCATTGTAAACATATATTTAAAATTATTTATCTTCGGTATTATTTACATGACAATGTTCAATTGGGATTTATATATTCAAAACAGCAAATTTCCTCTGTTGCATATTGTGGCTTGTATAATATTAAAATGTGATAAATCCAGATGGTCTGAAGAATGTTAAGCAAAAAACCTTCCCATTCTCCCATTAGCAGCAGTTTCCAGGAGATTGAGTGGATAGTATGCGAGTCTTTTATCCAAAGTTTTTTTTTTTTTTCAAAAACAAGTGTTGCATTACAGTATCCTAAGCATACTATATAATTATTCCTATCAGTGCTACTTACCAGTCTCAGCCACAGGAAAGTAGTGAGTATCTGGGTCTTCTCATTCTGAAATATGGTAAAACCAATATGGATAAATATTGTGAAGCTTGTGTAACTTGTTTTCTTCTATATTGCCTCATCTGGTAGTTATCTACACTGAAATCTTGATTTAAGATCTCATTGTATTTGAAAAAAATAGGGAATTGGCTAACTCACCACTCCCAAGACAGCATACAGTGTGAAAGAGATGTTGGCTATGGTGGGATTGCTGAGGTTCTCTGCGGGCCTGAAGGACTGTTTGTCAAACACAGCCTGCATGGACTCATAGGTTGGACCACTATGACCTTCAGTACAGGACAGTTTACTGAAACATAGAGATGCTGACAAAAAAAACAAAACAACAAAGGGGGGAGGGGCATTTAGAAAAATATATTTTTGGCAGAGAATTGTCTTGCCTTCACTAGTAGATAGGGGGAGTTAAGGGAGGACAGGAAGTGAGGGTTGTTTAATAATCTTGTGTTAATGGTACTTTAACATTTTGATAAACTGAGAACTACACTAAACAATGTAAACAAAACAGTACTCTTACAGGTTTACTGACAGAACATGATCATTTGGACAAAGATCCAAAAAATATATGTTCAAAGTAATGATAATAAATGCATTAATTATTTTTATTTGTTTTGGACATTTAGGTACTTTATGTAGCATAGGGGAAATTCAATGTTATGGTTGAGGCATTGATATAATATGACTCTTAATTAGCTGGGAAGCTGAAAGATCAATTTTGAATTCAGCATGAACATGGTGGACAGATACATGTACAATATCACATGCAAAAGCAGAAGTCAATTCAAGGTTCCATAGGCAAAAAACAAACAATTGCAATTATATCATTGTATCTTGAGGTTATATCTGAAACTGGCAGGTCAATCTCCAACAACGACAGTACTGCTTATAACCCACATGAAAAGAAAGATAAAGTTTTCAGTAGCGAAGCTAGAAAAACATGAACAAAAGAAAACTTTAATAAGTCATAAGTCATCCTTACCTGACATTAAGAGTAAACCTGAAATGAGGATGATCCTTTGCTGTGGCGAACACATGCTGGATGTTTCTCCTCCAAAATTTCAAACCACCAGTCTAATCATATGTAACGCTCCTACTGCAAGTGTATGCACACATGTTTTTTCCACTTGAAAGAAAACCACATTGGTTCATGTTAAGTCTCTGGAGATAAACTCCAACCACTGTATGTCTGATCCCAATACTAAACACAGACCTTCACCAAAACAGACCTTAAACCTTAACTGTTAAATATGTTTTGAACTTGCTTTACAAGGTGAAAGAGCTGGTTTTCAATTAATTGCAACTGAATTTTCAATGTTTCACCTGTTAATAGACTCATAGACACACACACACACACACACACACACACACACACACACACACACACACACACACACACACACACACACACACACACATATATATATATATATATATATATATATAGAGAGAGAGAGAGAGAGAGAGTTATATAAACTGTACCAATCCTACTTTTAAACCTAAAAGTATGTTTTTATCTGCAAGAGAAAAAATCCACTTTGATCAGAGATGAAAAACACACACAGGAAACAGGGCTTGTTGTTCAACACCTCTGGTAACCACTCGCCCATTTTATTTTTTAACACCTCCACCTCGGGGAGTTACTTTCTGTGCACTCATGACCTCAAAATATAGTCCCTATGAAGCATTTATCTATACTGAAACCTAAATACATTGACCTCAGAGTGCTGAAAATAATTTATTAGTAATTTAAATTTATTAGTAATTTAAATTAAAGGGATATTTAACTGCTCATTAGCGACACTCTTCAAAGTGCATTAAGTGAGTTTCATACATGTACATTTGTAGGCTATATCTCTTATTTATTGACTGACTTTTGAGATGTCTTGGAGATTTCTACTGTTGCATACAATAGGGATGAAGGGAGTTTGGTTTGTGGTGCATTCAAAATTGCATTTTAGAATAAAAAGTTATCTGGGTAATCCATTGACTTAAAAAAAATGGAATGTTTGCATTTGGAAAGCATAATTTATGTTAATTAACCTGAAGTTATGTGTTTTGTTTTACTATCTATCTAATAATGTTCAAGAGACAGAACTATTTCTAATCTTGTAAATCTATTCTATCTATCTATCTATCCTTCCTGTGCAGTCTATGCTGCCTCAATGTGGTCCATAAATGTAAATGATACTTAAAATACTTAAGATAGTTTTTTTAATCCAGTGACAATATTTTCTGTTTTTGATGATATTTGACTGGAAAGCCAACGTCAGCTTCTAGATTTGACCTACAAATTAAATATCTGTCCCATACCCACCGACCCCTCCACTTTGCCAAGTGTTGCAACATCTCACATGTTCTACTGACCCCAGGTTGGCTAAAAATGACAAGGGGGTGGGAGCCGAGCGGTGAGTGGGCAGATGGATCACATGCAGCTGTCATTGTAAGACTTTCTGGGCTGTGACTGTCATTTCCCCCTTCGGACTATCTGGCAGAAGTAGGGGGAGATCATGAGTGGGGTGGATTAGCTCATGGGACAAGGGGGGGCACTGTACAACTTTCAGGAAAGGACTTGGTGATTGCATTCAATCTGAAGCAAAAGATCAGATCTGAAATCTTTGGGCAATAAAGAGGAAAACCAGTGAAGATCCACACGCCTCGATCTGCAGGAAAGTTACACACCACTGGAGCTATAAAAGCTGGAAAAGTCATCAGGAAAAGGACGGCAGAGAGCAGGGCCTTCAGTTCTAAGAGACAAGTCGAGGGAGCTGTTAATGCAACATGATCCAGTAGGTCTCGCCCTAAAAATACCTCTGGGCAGGAGAGTCCCAACTATAGCTATCTTTCTAATTACTCGCTAATCAACTATTTCTTTTCTGTTTGGACAACAACTGAGGTCAGAGCACAGCGATTTGAAGATAATTTGTCAATAGCTAGATATGTTTCCAAATATTCTAATGTTGTTTTTATAGTGAAGGAAATTAGACTAGATGTTAACATATTAATTAGATATTTAATATGATCTGATTTTCAAAAATGTGATGATCACTGTAATTTATACACAAAGGCCTGACTAGATTTTAGATTTGAGTACGAAGAGAAGGCCAGGTCGTTGTTGTAGTCAACAGTCCAGGTTGACCGTTACACAATTGGAGAATCTACAGAATTAGTTCAACCATGAAAAAGGCAGAGGTGCAAATGACCCTGAAAAAGGGGGCAGATGAAGCCGTGGCACCCCCGAGTCCTGTCATCCCCCCGAAACGATCCAAGGCAAGCCTAGATCAAGCTGTCCTGGATCTTCGCGGACCCTCTCATCCCACGCCAACTCCGCCAATTTTCACACGCAAAATGAGGAACGCCGCCGTAGGGACGGGCTGCGACATCCGCCTCAAGGTGACTGTGGCCGGAGACCCTCAGCCCTCCCTGTACTGGTATCACAATGATGAACTCCTCAACATGGAGAACCAGGAGTATGGAGGGCTGTGGATTAGGGATTGCAAACCCAGTGATGCTGGCCTCTACACCTGCATCGCCAATAATCACCAGGGAGAAGCTCGGAGCAGCGCTGTGCTTGCTGTCCTGGATCTTGGGGAAGGTAACATGAATCACAATTAAAACACCTGCAGCTGCACTGGTCTTCTATATGAGAAGATTTAATTGTTTTAGTTTTTGTTTAGTTTAGTTTTTTTTATCATCCTATATGTCAAATAACCATCTGCTTAAAGACATTTAACTCCAGGTATAAAGAAACCTGAATTATTTTACAAAACCAATCAATTGATTTGAAGAATTAAAAGCTTATTGTCACTTTTATGGTAATTGATGACAATTCAGTCACTCTACTGTCTAATGAACTTCATCATGTCAATATCAGAATATCAGTTGCTATCTTTAAGAAACTAAATATCACCTTTGCTGTAGGTTTAAACTACACAGTTAGTTTTAACACTATGTGCTTTGTGTGAAAGGTGCCAAATATTATGATGCTCTTTCTATTAATCTACCTAAAGTATCTTAAATTGGTTCCACAGTGATAAATGAAAACATAGAAATCCTCTTACATGTATTTAGTGTTTAAAAACAAGTAATATAATATGCTATAATGATATAACACACTGTGTAATGAGTAGTTGCTGATAATGCTTCTATATATATATATATATATATATATATATATATATATATATATATATATATATATATATAGAGAGAGAGAGAGAGAGAGAGAGAGAGAGAGAGAGAGAGAGTCATTTTTGACAACATTGTAAATTCCTGTTGTATTTGATGCAGTATAAAATAACATCTCATCCCAGACACCATTACTGTATCTACTCCAGACAATTGCACGATGCAATGAAATTCTTACTTTGCACCCTTTTCCAGCTCATAATGCCACATAGATGAGAATTACTGACAGAAAAGCTCACATCATCACATCATCAAATAATTTAATTCATTTATAGTATTCTACTCCAAGTGTATACAGTATGTGTATATAAATGCATACTGCATAAGAAATATTATATGTAGTTAATTAATCTCCAAGATCATATACAGCTTTTCCCCTAAGGGTCTGTAAAGACATGGAATAATTAAATGTGCACAGTCATCACTATAAACAGAACCTATATTCAGTCACATATGTCATAGGAGATGTGATCTGTGACTCAAGTTTTATTATATACTGTTGAACTTACAGCTATGTGTCATTCATTTCAATTATCAGTCCATACTTACTCTATGAGAGACTTTAAAAACATTTTATAACACTTTACAGGTGATTCATTTTTTATTTTACCGATGTTTCTATATTTCAAAAATATATGATACTGTCAAAACTACAGAAATAAACGTTGAATTTACATGTCTAATATAAAATATGTAACACTTTTTTATCAGTGGTATATCATAGAAGATTATACTTAAAGTTATGTGATTAAACTCAACTACATTTCTGTAATTGTAATTTAGGACATATAGCAGTGTTACATATAGCGTCAGTGTCAGTATGTTTTTGTATAAAATTGAATTGTTTTATATGTGATTTATTTATTATTTATCAATAAAAATCCATCAAAACATTAAATTCATGTCAATTTAAAACTATGAACTGAAGCTTTAATAATTAATAATATATGCATAGTTTGCATTAGTCATTTGTTTTGTATTTGTAGACAACCTTGACCATCTCAATTGCTTTGAAAAATATCATTACTCTACATAAATCAGGTCAAGCACATAGTCATTGTTCTGCATCGCTCAGCATGAGCTTGTATAGGAAACTCACTCTTCAATTTAGAGCTGCCTTTCCTTGCTGAGAGAGTGAATGCTACATGCATCTGAATGCACATAGATGTCAAGATTCATCACTGCTTAAAGTTTAAGATTTGTTAAAAAATCACTTTAATGCTTATATGATGAATCCAGCTTGTTTCGAGCTATGGTGAGATGCTTTGTGCAAGCCTGGGAAGAGATTGAAAAGAATGTTGGTGTCTGCAGAATGGGCAACGTGATGACAAGGATTCATTTTATGTGGGCAGTGAGGAACCACAGTGTATTATATTTCCTTTGATGCATAAATGCTGTTTGCTTGGACACTCCACAGAAAACCCTATCAAATGAGAATGAGTGAGTAGTTCAAAATGATGATGAGGCACTGCCTGTATTATTTATATAAAAGATGCTGTTATCAAAATATGCATGTGTTCCCATTTCATTGTGATTCCTGGATAATGAACCGACCTTCAGTTTTTGCTTGTACTCAAGTTAATATAATAAAACAAAACAATAAGAAGCCTACAATACAGTTATTATACCATCAGTTTCTTTCTTTTGGTCTGGTTTCAATTAATAAATTAATTAATTTGTAATTATTATTTTAATTATTAATTATTATTAATAAAACTTAAAATGATGCTTTATCTGCAACTTCACACAAATATATTGCTTTCTTTTAGAGTTCTGTTACTATGCCAACACCTAATATATTGCGTCCAACACATCTGGGGTTTCTCTATATTTGGAAATACAGGTCAGTAGAGAAGTTTAACAGCAGTAATGATGCCAACTGTAGATGTGACTAGAAAAGTGGACACCACAACAGTTACATGTAGATTTATAGGGTCTGGGTGGATTTTTTATTAATTAATTAATAAGTGTAAATAATACATATAACACATGGCAATATCATGATGTGTCACATTTCAATCTTAGAAAATAAACAACAAAAACAATTGCAAAAATAGATACATAAATGAAAAAATATACATTTGTGAAAATATGAAAAAAAAAACATCTGCGTGGGTTTTCACCGGGTACTCCGGCTTCCTCCCACAGTGCACAAACATGCTGAGGTTAATTGGACACTTTAAATTGCCCGTAGGTGTGAGTGTGTGAGTGAATGGTGTGTGTGCCCCACAATCTTCTGGTGACCATCTGGGGTGTATCCCTGCCTCTCACCGTAATGTGCTGGGATTGGCTCCAGCAGACCCCTGCGACACTAATGAGGAATAAGCAGGTATAGAAGATGACCGACTGACTAAATGAGCATTATTTTGATGATCGTTATTATTGTTTATTTTCAGTGATGGCATAGCCTACAAAAAATCTTTTTGATTTAAAAGAAAATAAATCTTTGCAAATCTCTGTAACGACAGCCGATGTGAGAGATGTTTTTTTTGTCACTCTATTTTGTATTTGTTAACACAGGCCTACTTTTGTAAGTATTCTTTAATGTTTCTTTACCATTTTCCTCTTTAGTTCATTTAGACAATGTTATTTTTAAGCCAAATTAGCTAACCCCATTATATAGTACATCTACTGTCCTCCTGGTATCAAAATGATGTCTAGGTTTTACGCAACATGAGTGACAACAAAAACAATCCTATTAAATTTCATATCACCTTCAAACAAAGTTTGAAAACAAGATCTTGGTTCAAAAGTTTTCCGTTGACGCTCCATTTTAACCTTCAGTTTGGTTCAACTGTGTGCTGGTTCACCATGTGTGTAGACTCCAGCTGTCCCATCACTCAATGATAGTGCCGAGACCCTTTCTCTCTCTCTCTCTTTTAAAGTGTCTCTCTGGACCGTCCCCCTCGTCCACCAACTCTCCCTAGTTATTTATACAGTGGAATGTGCCAGGCTTGACATTTTGGTGATGTTAGCAGGCCACCGTCTCTCCTGTTACACAGGAAAACGTCACGGCTAATTTTAGCCTGGCCTGCGCGACTTTGTTCTGATCAGAGAAAGAGTTGATTCTGAATCTTCTAAATACCCACGAGCTTTAAGACCCGTTGTGACGTCATCGTCGTGCATCTTATGATCCAGTTGAGGACAGAGGAACACGACACTGTCATACCATCCCCATAAAAACTTTATTGTATGAGTGCAAGATATTATTTCATTGACCTATAATGTTCTTCATATTTATAGCATTCATACAATAATAATATTTTCTAATGTAAAAGAAAAAGAAATTAATGAAAATACTAATAATAAAGAAAAGGAAACAAAAATAAATAAATAAATATGATATTTACATTTATATTTATCTACCGTTAAATATTTGCATTCTTGATTTCTGATATATATATATATATATATATATATATATATATATATATATATATATATATATATATATATATATATATATATATATGATATATAAGTTATTCTTTCCATTTTTATAAAATTATTTAAATTAGATTTCCAGTTATTAAAAGAAGGCTGAGTCTGTTTTAACCAATCCCTCAAGTTTTTAGAATTTGCCATATCTGGCACTGAGCAAGGTTACTCATTTGGAGACATGTACGTCCGATATTCACTTTCCTTTTAGCTCTAATTTGGTCTTCACCAAATTCTAAGAAAAGTTTTGTCTCTTTTGCTGCTGAAATAGCTAAATAACTTGTTGCTAATTGCTGTCTGAGATTTTTTTGCTGGGCAGGTAGCTTACCGTGTTTCCATCAACTAGTGAGAATGAATAAAAAAAGTAAAGCAGCAGCCTTTGTACCCAATGAGTGAATAGAGTGATTATTCCAGAAATGAATAACAGCTCAATGTGATTTTAAATAGAAAACTATCTTTCTAGTTTAAAGCCAGCAGATTATAGTGGTTGGAGAGACCAAAGGGGAACTTTAGATGTCACCTCTGTATGTGACCATGGCCTATTTCCAATGTGTTTGAATGCTATCCTCACCATGTTGTCTTCCCCCCTGCGCCATGAATCTGCGTGAACAGGTGGAGCCACAGTTACAAAGTGGAAATCCCCCCTCCGCTGCCATATTGCTAATGAAAGTTTTTTAATGGACACGAAATCCTGAAGGGTAATTAAAGAGTTTTATTAGAGCTGTTAAACTGCTTGGAGTAGCAGGCTCTGTTTTCTCAGGCTCTTATCATAGGAAATTAATTATGAATGAGAATAAATTGCAGTTCTACTACATCATGTTTGCTTTTGGGTATAGAAAAAAAATATTCATTTTGTTTAGTGACATCTCTTGTGAAACTTTAAGTACACAGTGAAAGAATGCACGTTTTACATCTGAAATTTAATTTAAATGAGGTTTTTCAATTGATACATGCACATACACATGTTGATATTCCCCAAAACATAATATTAAAGCTATTACAGTATAAGCTTCTCATAGATCAGTAGCTAGCTTACATTATGGATTTGAAAGTGATTGATATATCTTATTTCATATTTATTATATATCAGATGTTTATATAAAATGGCCTTTACTATACAGTTATGTGCAGTCACATACAATTGTATTGTATTATATTGTAGCTACATTGAAATACATTTTATAATCCACTCTGTACATCACAGTTTATGTTGGGAAATATCACTTGTGTGTAACGCATTGCTCAGACAAACCCATTTACAGTACAGTGATAATGAGTATACAGTAGGTTATTATTCATAGCCTTTGTGGTTGCAAAAAACACTTTTTTTTAGTTCAGGAAGGACAGAATTCCTCTCTTGTTAAATTAAAGATGAATTTTTACATGGAAAACAACCAAACAAAAAAGGCCCACATAAAGTGCAGCTACCAAGGAAACGATGAGGCACTCTGCATGAACCCAGATTACATAATCATCAAACCATGTAATTAAGCTGCTGTAGGTATTTGCAATAATTAAAGTGAACTATATTCCCTCCATATTGTGCCTTGTGGCTGCAACCATTACATATTTAGTGTGAATAATTATTAATAGCATTCATAATGAGACATTATCAGATTGTTGGTGGAGTGAATGTTATTTTGTCTTGAGCACAATGGGATTGAAATGTCATTTTTCAGCAGTTATTTCAGTCTCCTGGTCGATATTCATAGGCAAAAGGACGTGTAACCAAAACAATGAGCTGAGAAATGCAGATTAACTTCAGAAATGAATAACTGATAGTGATCGCAATTAGAAAACTATATTCATTGTGTCGAGCTGAGAGGCTAAAGATTAATAGAGTACAAGTGTTAACTAATAGATATTAACATGAAACTTCCACAGTTCATTACTGACATTAAAACCGTTTCTTTTACTATAGGTATTAGGTGTTATCTAAGCAACTGTGCATTTATTTGCATGCATTTCGAGAACAGTAATCTAAAAACTGGATAACATGTTCTGTATATCCGGCTATGAATGAGAGATATAATCTCTCGATAAAACAAATTTCACAATATAGTTAGTGGAAAATTTGGTGTATGTAAGAGCGACTGAAGTGGAGAATTCTGGCTCTAGAGTGAAAAAAATGAGATAAACTTTGTAATGTTGTGAAATAATTTTGCAGAGTTTAATAGATGTCTTTAGAGGGAAGAAATTTGGTCATTGACTGTTGTGTGTGTGCTGCTAGATGAGAAATGGCATTTGGGTTATTTTACGTCTTCAGTAGTGAGAAACTCTGTTAGGAGTCCTTGTTGTTGGCTAATGCTTTGAATGCCTGAAGGATTGTATATGTGCTCAGCTATTGTCAACACAGATGCATTGTGTGCTCATCAGAGTGAGCATTTCTTATCTTGTATAATTAGAAATCTCTCTATGTCCAGCACTTTTTCAAAGCACCAAGCGGGTGCAGCAGGAACATCTCACACCGTCACCTGTGATAGACTTGACCCTATCTTGTTCTCTCTGTTAATTTTCCATTTGTAATAAATACTTAAAGGCTGCAGATTCATTATATTCATACTCTCAGGCAGGGAAGACGTAATTTTTCCACCACACTTTCCACAGAAGTAAAATATGGTGGTTTGCCAAAAGGTAAAGCTAAATATGTCAGACTGAGGATTTATTCAGGTGGAATCAATAAAGGTTTTATCGTTATGTTTTTTTTCCCAAAGCCTTTGTTAAAATCATAAAATAACCTACCTGTGTATGTGCCAAAAAATACTTGTTCAACAATGTACATGTCTTATATCCACATATAGCATATGCATACAGTATATTCACAATATAGTTTTATCAGTAATGCCATTCCCTCCCCCATTAGGGAAACCGAGGCAATCAAAATACATCTTGTGGCGACATTTGCAGAATAATATGTAAGACTTGCTCCACATAAAACATCATTAGCACAAAGTTGCAGTGTATATGAGAATATGAGTGAGAATAGAAATTTAATCTCATATCCTTTGGAAGCAGGAATGCTTAGTGTAGTCTAAACAGTCAGTATCACATCTGCTGTGCTCCAGCAATGCAGAGGAGTGAGGGGGTCCCTCTAGCTGTTGCGGTGCTTCTCCCGTTCTCTGCCAGCAACACAACGTCGGCTCGTTACACCAGCTGAGGAATAAGACAAAGACACATGGGGAGGAAGGAAAAAATGAAAAACGTCAACCATTGCTGTAGCACAGTGATCTCGAGAGGGCTGGATCACTCCCACTGGTTTTTCTGCCTATCGGTGTGCGCTGCCTGTGGGGTGGAACACAGCGGGGGGAAATGCTTACACTGTCGCTGGCTACTGTGTGGACAGGGGGGCTCCCTCAGAGTGGATGATATGCATTCAAGAGACATTTCCACCTGCGGATGGATGTCTACAAGCAGTGCTTTTCAGAGACGGATTATCTCAGAAGAACTGCTGAGAATCTAAGGTTGTTATATAACGGACAAAGTGCCTTCTTTTTTTCTCTTTTGCATTTGATTGCTTTTACTCATGCATGTTGGCAGACTCACATTATATAACAAGTTGAATCTTTCAAATACAAGTCAGATATTACCTGTTGATGTCTTCATAGAAAATGTCCTGATTTAAGCGTGTAGTAGTGGCTCGGAACCCCCAGTGTATCTGGGGAATACCCTGCTGCTGAATGTAAGCCAAGACAAAACAATACCTGTCGAGGACAAACCAACCATAAACAAATCCAAACCAAAGAAAAGATCAGGCAAGTGCATTTTATATTTATATTTATCAGTCATGAGTCTTTTTTTTTACCTTCTGCGCTAAACATTTATTGTATGTGTGACATATAATACTGGGAATGACTTCAGTTTAAATGTTTACAGAAGGTTCTTTCAACTGAGAATGTAGGATGCAATGAAGAATATTAAGGGGCATCTAAGCTGTTCTGTACACCATTAATTGAAAGGGACTTGAAAGGAAAGAATCATAGAATATATTTGCCACGGCCATTAAAATGTCTGAAATCACCAAGCTCAAGGCGGCAACATTGCTTTGAAATAACATCAAAGAATTACAGAAGGCGTTCAGAGTGATGTTTCTCAGTTCGATGCTGTCCTATGTGGAAATTTCTTATCACAAGTATGGGCTTCTTCCTTTTTCAATATCCTTTAAAACCTAAAAATATCCTGAAGAGGCTGGGCCCCTTATATTAATCATCTGGAATACCCTTCGATACTGAGGACCATCAATAACCTCTGTTTCAATTCATGTCTTTTCCTACTTGAAAAATGCTGATTTTTTTGTCAACTGTGTGTTAATGCACAGCCAAACAGAAAAAAATAATCCTAAAACTATTGCTCCATAGCAACACTATTGATTAGAAACCATACATTACACCTTCAAAATGTGAAACACTTACACTGACACTGACATTAACATTATGTCATTAACTTCATGTCTATATTATGATCTAGTTACCTCCTCAGGGGTTTGTTGCATTTGACGCAACAAAGCATTTTCTTGCTTGGCCTTATGATTGCTGGAGAGTGATGGTCACTTCTTTTTTGTCATTGATGGAGTTTGTTGTTGTCCTGGTTCCTTGCTGAAAGGAGGAACAGGGCAAGTTTGCTCTGATTTAAAGAGTAATAGTAACATTTGCCAAAGTTGTTTTTCTCCTTTGGTTTTTTATGGAAGTTGGCAAAACAATGTAAAGGTGCATTACCACCACCAACTGGACATGGTCAACAGCAGATAGTGAGCCATGTCTATAAAGAAATGCTTCATAAAGTAGTTGTCAAAGATGTTTTTTTTTTCTTGAATAAATCTGTTCGCAGACGCCTATACGCAGTATTTTAGTTTGGAGGCAACTTGGACCAGTGATTTGCTCTGCAATACAGATTCTGACATACAGACAGACTAATTATAGTAGTAGTATGTCCTATTTGGCAGTTTTTGAAATGTGTTCCTCTTCGGGCATTGTTGTATTGTATCTTAAAAAAAAAAAAAAAAAGAGAATAGTCACATATCATGAGAACAACTGCTTAATCAATAGATCTTGTTTTTCAAAATTTCCATTAGGACTGAGATTTTGTCATGTAAGTCATGTAAGCACTGTAACCTATTGTGGAGTTTTCATACAAGTATCTACAGTATTCTACAACATTCACTATCACCAATATGAAATTTGCTATTGTGTTGTTCTACTGCAAGAGAACAACAGATAATTCCTGTTTTTTTTTTGTTTTTAAGTAATTCCACCTATACTGTAGAGCAAACACCTCTTGAGAGCTGCTGGGATGCCAATGACTCAATAGCGCTTTCTATTTTGAGATCAACCAATGACTGAATTCTCTCTCACTCTGAGAAAAATAGTCATATCTTTCAGATGGTGAAATTTCTTAGCTGAACGTAACAAAATGGAAACAAGTTTGTTTCCTCTGAAATAATTCTAAAGCATCTTTTCTCCCAGTCTAATATTCTCCCCATATGTTTACTTGCAGGTGTTGATAAATGGGATAATTAGGAATTATAAAGAGTCAGCAACAATTCAGCTGCAGCTACATTGTACTCAGCAATTAGATTCGGCAAGCTTAATTTAAACACTTGACTGAAAATATACCTGTTGTTTTGGGATTCAGTTCTAAATGGTACACTCCTGTTTCAAAATACAACTGTTTTGTCACCTTCAGCATCACATTCAACATCAATGTACACTGGGAACTGTCATTTTCCTTCACTTAACAGCATCAAACAGTCAACTGAACTGGATAAGGTGGTCTATTGGTTCCTATAGTAACAGTGCGCTCTCTCTGCTTCTTCTGCTGCCACTATGGAAACATCAATTTCCACTTGTGCAGAAAGAAAAAATCTGTCATTTGTCAAATGGTTTTATATCATATCACTGACTCTAAACTGTTCCAATTAAAACTAAGGATTTTATTGTACTTTTATTATGTTTTATTTTATACATATATATTATTTTTAGATTCTGAGACAACAGAGGATGAAGATGGAGACCAATTTGAGACCAAAGATGATAGGGGGGATCATGAGGACCAGGCTGTGCATACAGGTATCTACCATGTTTTCAGCTTCAACATTAACAACACATATTCTATTGTGATTTCAATACATTTTTATGGTCCAAATGAATGAAAGATGCAACAATATAGATTTTAGATGCCTAGAGGTTTAAGCTGGACTTTAGAGCTGCGTTCGATTTTCTTGGCCACAAAAGGGCAGTTTAATGAGCCTAAACCACAACAGTGTTCTTTCTAATACCTCTCCACATGTGGCAAAAAAATAATTTAGAGATGCATTTATGTACTTTGCATGTTGTTAGATCTTTTTGCTGCAACTGGAAACACGATTAAATATAGCTATGTTTTATAGGTCAGAAAAATAAATTAAAAAAGAAAAAAATAGCTCAAAGACACTAAAAGCCCTGTAAAACTGAGAGGATCCAAGAGTTGGTTGTTAATTCTTTTTGGGTTTGTCAGTATGTGTGACCCTGTTAGCAATCAAATGTTAATCTATAGTTTCTAATTACATGTTAATCTAATTATATTAAAATATTAATTTGTGCAACTTTAAATGTGCCTTGTTTCATAATCAATGCAAATACCTGATTATCATATGTCCTCTTTTACATGAAATGCAGTGATGGAAAAATGTACAGATGATGACAGTAGAACACATGGACATGAGGATCACTCCAGGTATTAGAAGAACATGCAAAGTTTTTAAGGAGGACCAGTGGACTTACATTACTTACTAAAATACAATGAAAACAGATTATGAATAAGTCACAATTTACAAATTCTTATATTTCAGGAGCCAAGCAGACGATTTTAAAAGAGAATCTCCTCCACAAGTCCTCCCACCTCCATCCCCAAGACTTGTCAAACGTACCTCTACGTCTCCAATGCCAACTCGCTCTGGTACACCTCTCAGCTTGCGTAAGAAAGGTGTTGTGCCAACAGAATACCAAGACACAGTGCCTGGGGAGTTTGAAGAAAAGGTTAAGCAGCCAAAATCTATGTCCCAAAATAACATCCAGGAATCCCAACAACAGACTCCAGTGAGTGACTACTCCCGGAAAGAATTGAATCCCAGACCATCCCCAAAGCTTACCAGAGCAAGTTCAAAAGTTTTTGAGAAGGTCCGTGATCTAGAAGAACGGAGGCGAAGCCTTGACTTACCAGAAGGTTCCATCTCAGGGAGATCCTGGGCAGGTTTCAATCGTGCTGGATCTGTTGATTCAGATGATGCAGGAAGCCGGTTGGGCATCTCCAGAGAAAGCTCAAGGGAAGATCTAAGAGAGGCTCTCAAAGAAGATGCTGCTGAACGGAGATCTATATTCAGACAGAGAGCTGCCTCCCTGGAGGATAAACCTCGCTATTCCCAAAAAGTTCAGGACATCGAGAATAAATTCACAGAGGAGCTCCAGCGTATTAAAAAACTTGTTGGAAAGCCTCATCTGAAGAAATCGTTTTCAACTGATCAGCTCACTCTCAAGAAGCGTCAGCCGTTCAGAAAAATTGAACCTATTCCTCCGCAAGTCCTCCAAAAGCTCCAAGAAAGGGAACGTGCTCATTGGGCAAAGGAACAGAGAGAAAAGGAACTGAATCAGCAACGAATGCAGCAAGGACAACAAACACAACAAGAGCTGCATTATTCCCAACCCCAAAAGACACCAAGCAGTGGTATAAATGTAATGGTCAGTAGATTTGGAGAAGTTGCAGGTACCCCAGAGTCAATGCAGTTATCGGACTTACCAGGACAACGAACAGTGAGAGAATTGAGTAGAATCAGTCCAGTTACAGAAATCATTCAAAGATCATCTTCACCAAAATTATACCATCACCAAAGGGAAGAGTTGCCAGGCAGAAATGTTATTGACATGACATTACGCAAGATTGAGCGAAGACCCCCAAGTCCACTAGTACAAAGGGTATCACGAATGCAAGAATCCCAACATATTCCTGAATCTCTTGTGCAAATATCACAAAAAGATGATATCTCAGGGAGAAAGACACCAATAGAGCAGGTAATAAGAAAAATTGAAAACAGACCTGAAAGTCCACTGGTACAAAAACGGTGTGTCATTGTACAAGATGTCCCTCCACAAGCTCCCCCAAAGCATCCAAGGATGATGCCTCCAACAGAGGAGAAACAGGAGGTGGAGCCCCACAAACAAGCCTCTAGGATAACAATCCCCACAATTATTGTTGAAGATGATAAAATGGAGGTGGATGTTCCTGTGAAGACAAGTGAACCTCCAAAGATTACTGTTAGTGGTAAAGATGGAGAGAAACAACAGAAGACCAAAGGAAGGAACCGACGCTCACGACCTATGTCTCCAGAGTTAGGTGGGATATGTTGTGCGTCTTTTATTACGCTTTCTGTGGTAATGTGAAGTTTCAGTCTGTTTGCCTTTCGTATCTATGCAATTAACCAAATTCTCCCTAGCTAGAAAAATGTAGTTCCTAAAACATGTTTGGATCTGGGAATGCTCCATCATAATGAAACCCAGATGTTAAGATGACAATGACAAAACAATGTTATAGTTGCGTATCAGAACATGCTACAATGTTACAAAAAATTTACTTGGTCGTTTCCTCTTAATGTTCCATAGAGATTGAAAGGGCAAGTTTTTCTAATGTAGAAACACAGATATTGTTATGTTCCCAGAATGTTCTGGAAATGTTGAACAAAAACATTTACACAACGTTTTGTGAATGTTACCAAAATAGAAACCTGTAAAGAACATTTCCGGGAATGTTATGGGAACGTACTGCATAAGCTGGATTATTCCCTCATATAGGAGGACTTTCCACTGATTTGATCATGGGAAAATTGACTTCAGGCTTGTCTTTTGTGAAACTGCAGACTCTTCAGATGATTCATATGTATCTGCTGGAGAGGATCCAATGGAGGCCCCTGTGTTTGAGTTTCCCCTCCAAGACACCATAGCATCTGCTGGTGCAGATGTACTATTAAAATGTATCATTGCTGGCACTCCTATTCCTGAAGGTACTGTATTATGTTCTGTTTGTTTTCAAAACAAAACCCTCAAAGGTAATTTTAAAATGTACATTTTAGCAGTAAATAAACTGAGTCTCTGTCTTAAGTTACCTGGACGAAAGACAACACTGTAATCACCGGCATCACAAATTATGCAGTAAAAGTGGAGGGTGAACGACATAGTCTGCTCATAAAATCAGCTCAAGTATGTGACGGTGGGAAATACTGTGTGACTGCTGTTAATAAGGAGGGCACCATGTCCAGCAGTGCCACCCTCATAATTAAAGCAGGTAAGTTTTTATTTGCAGATATCAAATTAAACTTTAGTATTTATATTCAATACTGTTTTGTTGTGTTTCATGTTCAGTTTTGATTCTTCAATACCTCTCATCCTATAAAGCACATCTTAAAACATCATTATTTATCATATATTAATAATAGATTAATATAATAGATTTTAAATGTTTTAAACCTCTTTTTGTTTCTTCCCACACTTCCGAACACATTGTGTTCCATCATATTTCTTTCTGGCTCCATTGTCATTATCTCTCCTAGAAAATTGTATGTGCCATATATTCCAGCTGAACAACCTCCCTTATAGTTACCATAGCAACTAAGAGGCGAAACTGAACCTATAAATTGCCCACTGAGGCTCACTGGCTCCGCTCACTGTGAATCAACTATTGTTTGGATAACACATTTGACATTTCAAATAGTTTTAAGGGGAGCTTAAAATAATATGCTTTGGTGCTGTTTTTTTCTTTAAATACACCAACTTCATTGAGTCATTGAGCAGAGTGTCACTGATGAAGTCATTTATTTATCAAGGCAAATGAAAAGTGCAGGGCTTTTTAAACTAGATTCTATCAAATAACTCTGTGAAACATACTGTAAGCTTATTGCTTTTTACAGAGTCTGTTCAGGAGCCAAAGAGGATCCTGGGTTTGCCTCGGGACATCAGTAGCCCTATTACATCTGATGAAGAGTATCTCAGTCCCCTGGAGGAAAGCATGGATTATGGAGCACCAGAGCCAAAGAGGATCCTTGATACACGATTCAAGCAACCCCCTGCATTCCTGGTGAGAATATTTAGAGCTTTGCCTGATTGTATGTCACTGACTCCCCCTTTTACTATTGTAATAGTACTGTATAAAATCTGTATGTTTAGCATTGACACTTGCACAAATGCATTTGTGACTGGTCTGTTGTAGAATTCTGCATGAAAATGTGTTATGTACATGGTGTTTGTTTATTTGTTTGTTTGCCTATCAATATTGATTCACTGTATGAAACTGTTTTCTACTTGTGTGGCCATTCCATCAACACATCTGTCAATAAATCCTGTCGGTAAAATGCGTCTCTCAGCTTCTAACATACATTACAAATTTCAAACAGGTAATAATGAGTGATCAAGCTGTCATTGAAGGACAGGAAGTCACCATGTCTGTCAGAATAAGTGGACAACCCAAACCCATGCTGTATTGGTAGGTCCTTCACTTCATCCATCTACTTAAACTCATTGATTGCAATGGACATAGATAAGGCTTCTTGGTATTAGAAACTATGGGCAAACTTGATTGGCTGCATAGTTTGGTCTAGTGTGCTGCATTGGTGCATCTGGAAGTGAAAACACAAACTGTGTGCATAACATGTTTTCCTCATTTGCCATGGAGCTTCTGAATGCCCAGGGCCATAAATGTCTGGTTATATTTATCAGCTTTAAGACAAATGTGTGAATTTCATATGCAATGTTGAGTTTATCAAAGGTCAGATCCTTCAGTGTTTGCCGAAAACCTACTGTTGTTAGCTATGACAAGAGCTTCACAGAAGAAGGGTGGAAATATCTGTCTTTCTTATTGTCGAAAAATCCCGCAAAAAGCCTGAAGCAAGATATAGTCTGTTCCTCTGTCACAGAGCTCCATTGATGTCAAGATACTGCTGAGCCACACAGTTGGGTAACATGAGCATAGTCACTATAGAGTTCTCACTTTCCTGTTGCCAAAGAGACTCACTGGAGCACCAACTGTGTTTCATTTCACGGCTGAAATAGTCCCCCAATAATGCACTACTTACTCCTGTTTGAGTAACTAAAACTAGAACATAGCAGCAGGGGGGAAGGAGAAGGAAAAGGTTGCAGAACACTGTGCTCATAAAGCATTTTTCAAGTTCACATACACCTATTTTTAGGGGCAAATGGGAATGAAATACTGGCACTGTAGAGGCCTGGCGTTATGTTGTACATTGTGTTCTGTTTAGTATGCAGAATATCTACCTTACTCAGAGTTTGTTGAGCTCAAGCCATTTTCTTGCAATTGGCCTGATGATCGCTGGAGAGTTATGATCACTTCTTTATTTGAGTTTATTGTTTGTCCTGGCTACTTGCTGAAATTAGGAATAGTTAGTTGAGCTCTGTCTGATCGAAAGAGTAACAGTAACATTTTGCAAACTTCTTTTTTGCCTGTGGTGTTGGAAACAAATTGCATAGTGAGCCATGAGGATTCTTCAAAAGGTGGTGTCAGTCTTTTTTTTTTTCAAGCAAACTCCTGGTATTTTTAGCAAAATCTGGAGGCAGGTAGGAGGTAGTCTTTTCATGGGATTTGTTGACAAGAGCAATACAGAACAAAACCAGCTTTTACTTCAGTACAGAAGACAATGATGAGCTGAATCATCCTGTCACTGGAATTAGTCATGGGTCCCAAGACAATAACAGAAAAGAGAATGCACCACATAATAATGTCAGTCCTGGACAAACCGCCCCCTTATCAACTCAGCCAGAAAAGATCTTGCTGTTGAAAAAGCATGTGTTTGGTCAGCTTACATTGCATATATAAAATCTATGTGGCATATGATTCATTTTGTTAAACCATAGAAACAATTGTTCCCTCACTCTTTTGCAGGCTGAGGGACAGGGTTACAGTAAAAACAGGCCCACGACACATTGTCCGTGAGAGAGAAGACGGCACTTTTGAAATGACCATCAAGTCAGCAGTGAAAGCAGACTCTGGGACTTACACCTGTAAGATCATAAATGAGTATGGGACAAAGCAGTGTGAAGCGATGCTGGAGGTGAAAGGTATGATTCTTTTCAACCTGTTTGTTGTCCTGTACATTCCCATTGGTGGTTGGAAATATCAGCATCACAAATCCATTATTTTATGTTCTCAAGATGAGAAAGTTTGTTTTCTTGTGATAAGTTAATTTAATAAGGCTAACCGTGTTAAACTGGACTCTAATGTCTTTTCAAAATAAAGCACTTCTTTGTTTCATGTTTATGAAACCTTTATTATGTTTGTGAATACACAATAAAGGGACATTCCACAAGGTGTAATTCACATAAGAGAAGCATTAAAACTACTTCAATTTAGATGTAGACTATATGGATCTCTAATCAATATGGTTGAAATAAGATTCAGGTAATTTTTTATGTTTTATTTATTATTTCACTTACCTAAAACCATGTAATGCAGAAACAATCAAGTTAATCATTAATGCTAAGTATATATGGCCCAAAACAACATGTTTCATGTGTGTAAAGTTTGCATTTGTATACATATTTGTTTTACTTCTTCTGGTGAAGGTGCACGAAAACAAGATTTAGTATCATTATCTTGTCTGCAGTTGATAAAGGAACTCATTATCATGAGAAAACAAGTTTTGTTATCTTCAAATCTCAAAAATAATGGCATTAAATTAATAATTGCAACCACTATCTATATCTATATAATCCCATATTTTTTTGTTGATCATTCACTGTTTACTACATCACTCAGTTCATCTAATTTACATGTTGTCAATCAGCATATTTCTAACATTGATGATATAACTCCAAGTGAATATCAACATTTATTGTGACCAGCCTGACCTAGTACACAAACTGATATCACTTAACAGGACTCTCAAGAAAATGTTCTCTATTTACACCAGCACCACCATATGAGCCAGCACTTGCTGTCATCCGTCCCGTAAAGGACATCACTGCCAAGGCCGGAGATACAGTTTTGTTTGAGTGTCATGTCATCGGGCCAAAGGACACTGATGTAGACTGGCTCTCAGATGGGAAACTGATCCAGCCAGCATTACTCAACTGTAAGATGCACTTTGATGGAAGAAAGAGTCGGCTGCTGCTCAACTCTGTGCATGAGGATGACAGTGGGACTTACATGTGTAAGCTCAGCACAGCTAAAGGTATAATTTAGGCACAGGATTCAGTTCAATAATAAATACCTGAAATACAAATTTAAATTGTGATATTAATCGTCCCATTCCTGTCATCTGCTGCTTTTAAACAATATTCTTCCACTTCAGAGGAAGTGACATCATGTGGCAGACTTAAAGTCATCCCCTCCATCGAACCTCTCTTCACTCGCAAGCTGGATGTTCTAGAAGTGATTGAGGGTCGTAACGCTCGATTCGACTGCAAAGTCAGCGGGACGCCATCTCCTCAGGTCGTCTGGAGTCACTTTGGTAGGATTGTACAAGTCCTAAGGAAAATTACAGTTGGCTATTCCAAACTTTGATTAAAAAGAGGGTGACTGTACCCATATCTTTGTAACATGACTTTGAGGATTCTCCTTGAAAGATTTGCACATTTTGTTTGATGTACTAATACAGTCTTTTTTTCTTGATAGACCATCCGCTCAAAGAAAGTGAAGACATTCGTATTCTTCAGGAGGGCGGACGCCACTCTCTGATCATCTCTCATGTGACCAATGAGGATGAGGGTTTCTACACGGTCATAGCTCGCAACAGTCATGGCGATGCAGAGACCTCTGCTGAACTTTACATACAAGAACCACGGCCAGCCATCTCCTCACAGATGTAGGAGCATATTATTTCCTGGACATCAACTAAAGCCTCCTTTGTCATCTTTTTTTTCCTAATCTATACTTACCCTTTCTTTAGGGCTAAACTGGAGAAGATGCCATCAATCCCAGAAGAGCCAGAGGTCCCAGAGAATGAGGTGGAGCGTTTCACCATGCCAGACTTTATCAAACCTCTTTATGACCTAGATGTGATTGAGGGAAAAGAGGCTGTGCTCAAATGCAAAGTGGCTGGTTTGCCCTACCCCACCATTGTCTGGTTCCATAATGGCAAAAGGATTGAGAGCACTGAGGATAGAAAGATGACACAATGTAAGTGTTTTAAAATGGATTAACATTCACCCAATGTTCAGCCCTAAAAAATGTTTTAACCTCTAAGGTTTAAACTACATGGTTGTGGTTAAGGTTAAATACGAGGAGCATTATAAATACGAGCATTATAAGAGCATCATGCTTTTGAACAAAAAAGGGCCAGTTACAGAGATGGTGTGTGAAATATCAAAAATCTGAAATAGTAGCTGTTTGCCTCTAGGTCCAGAGTTGTTTTGTATCATATTTGGTGACAATTGCTCAAAATTTATAAGACTAGTAATGAAAAAACACAGAAAAAAACATAGAAATCTATATAAGCACATATGGATGTGGACCCAGTGAAATCAGTAAAAATAAATGTGATTATGATTCTGAGACCTCAAAAGCTACAGGCCAGAGCATATAGCTTAGTCTAAATTGCCTCAAATTCAACACCGCAATTACTTGGGTCCCCAACAATATTTTATTGATATACTGTATATCAAGGATAATACATTAAGAAAGCCATTCTATGCATTATAGATGGTTGCCCAATGCATTCATATGGTAGCAAATTTTATCCTCAAATCCTTTCTTTATCCCTTCTCTCCAGTTCGAGATGTTCACAACCTGGTCATCCGCTCTGTGCGTCACGCCCATGGTGGCGTCTACAAGAGTGTCATCTCAAACAAAGTAGGAAAGGCCACCTGCTATGCTCATCTCTATGTTACAGGTGATTTTGGTTTCCTTTTATGGTACATAAATCGACAAAAGCATATTTTGTTCACGTAATCATAAAATAGTGATTAAAAAGGTTTATGGACCTTGACCTCCAATTCCATTGTGATCACTTTCAGATATCCTGCCTGACCCTCCTGATGGTACTCCAGTCATAGAATCAATCACTGGTAAAACCGTCACCTTAAGCTGGAAGAAACCAAGGAGGTTGGACCCTTCCATTGGTATGTCGGGATCAAGGAATATATTTTTCAGACACTGATTATTTTTTTCAGATATGCATAGACTGGTTTGCATAGCGCCTCCATCATATCTTTACTATAACAATATAATTTACAATTTAGCAATTATGCTAAACATTCTGTGTAATTGTGTAAAATACAACACTCTACAATACTATTTCTAGGCAAAATTACATTTAAAAAATTGCATTTATAAGAACTTAGCTTGTAAAATTGTTGCATATTTTAGAACTGAAAAAGGCAACGTTTTGCATTAAAACCTTTTAATTCCAGAGCCAAGCTCCTTGATGTATGCCATTCAACAACAAGCCCTGGGCTCCATTCAGTGGATCATCATAGCTTCTGGCCTTAAGGAGACTATCTATACGATCACCACTCTCTCCAAAGGAGTTCGCTATGCTTTCAGAGTGCTGTCCATCACCTCAAAAACCTTCAGCAAGCCCTCAGCAACCACCGACCCAGTGCAGCTTCTCGATAGAGGTACATCCCGTTTTAGTATATAGAGTATCGACTGTATCTACTCATCAATGTGTGCTATGGGTTCACTGCATATAATTTGTGCATTTTGATTTCAAGGTCCTTACCTTCAGGAGGCTCCAGTGATTATTGATAAACCAGAAATTGTGTATGTGATAGAAAACCAGTCTGTCATTATCACTATCACCCTCAATCATGTCAACGCTGCCGTCATCTGGAAAAGGTATCTGTATCTCTGTTGAGAAGCTTCTATACATGTCCCTTTATTTTATATCAAAAATTCTTTACTTGAATTTCCCCTAATTACTTTTTCCAACATATATGGTATATATCCAACATATACAATTAATAATTCTATTTTAATCTATTTGTAACTAAATTAAAATAACAGTCAAAATGCTTTAATCATTTTAGCAATATGGTATATTATTACTTCATGACATCAAATGATTCATTTTATTAGTGTAGAATGTGGTGGAATGGTTGTCACATATTCTATTTTATAGGATGGATAAAGTACTGAAAAGCATTAATTCACAAGAATAACATTCACAACCTGCTCTTTAATTCCAAATGATTAACAAAGATTGCAAAGTAAACATGGTCTAGAGTGCTTCAAGGATTATGTATTTTAATGGTTCCTTTGACAAAAAGCTAACTTTTTTGATTGGATGTTGGATTATTACAGAAAATAAGCTCTGTGGAAAAAGAAAGTTTATGATACTTACACATTTTTCAGCAAGATAATATCCACAAATGAGAGACTCATTTTGTAAAAAAAAAAAAAAAAAAAATACCATTATGCTTAAACAGATCTGTGATGAATTATTGTATAAACATTTCTTCAGGAGGGGAGTGGTCCTGACCAGTAAACCAGGCTTGTACGAGATGACAATGCCAGATGATGACCAGCACATGCTGAAGCTGCTAAAAGTGAAGAGTGCTGACATTGGAGAGATGACCTTTGTGGCCTCCAACAGATACGGCAGCGACAGTTGTACCTTCAACGTGGAAATTGCAGGTAGGCACCATCACCATCCCTCTTTGATCTATTGATCTATCGATCAATCTATCTTATTATCTAATATGACTTTGTCCACAGCTCCACCAACTTTTGAAACCATAATGGAGGATTTGGACGTTTCTGCTGGCGAGACCTCTCGCTTTGCTGTGGTTGTGGAAGGCAAACCCATTCCTGACATCCTCTGGTTCAAGGTTTTTTTGTCCTTAATTAGCTATTTATTTTATGGAACCTGTAATTCATCTGATGAGTTCTGCAAGATTGACTAGTCTATTAAACTAGTCCTTCACATCACTGAGTGCATTGACATGTGAAGGATAAAAGCAGGGTACTCCATTTAAAAATTCAGCTTTTACCTTTGCATTGTTATTGTTTTTGATGATGTTTTTCTGATGGTTTAACTGTGAAATATGGAAAAACTACTGGATAATTTTCATGAAACTTGGTGGTAGGGTATAAAATTGGCTTCACTACATTTCAGGGTGGATCCCTGTAATAAATTTTGCCCTGGGCTTCAACTAGGCATGATCCTAATAGTTGTGGAAAAAAAGCCACATAGTGTTTGTGCCACACATTTGCATGTTAGATTGAAAACTGAACATTGCCCTCGATAAGGGTATTTACTCTGAGCACCCTTCTATTTCAAGATGAATCCTTTGAGAACCATTGCTGACCTTCCATCCTTGCTTTCAGAATGATATCCTGCTGTCTGAGAGCAGTCATTACACATTTGTGTATGATGATAATGAATGCTCCTTGGTGGTTCTCAACGCTCATCCAGAAGACTCCGGTGTGTACACCTGCACTGCAAGGAACTTGGCTGGATCTGTGTCCTGTAAAGCTGAACTCACAGTTCATGAAGGTAAGGAGTTACTCCATCATAGGCTTAAAATGTATTAAATTGATAACTTACTTGATAACTTACAGCACATTATATCTAATACCAAAATTACCTGTTAATCTAGCAAAACACCAAGCAGATCAAATGGAAGATGAAGAGTCTATTCTAAGGAAGATGCGCAGAATGACAGACTACTATGACATCCACAAGGAAATTGGAAGGTAAACTGTGTATTAATTGACCCCATGTTTAAAATCCTATGTAGAATAACATAAATATATTGAATCATGGTGTATGTGGAGGATGAAGCGACAGGATCCATTGCAGCTTCCAGGTGTCACCAGGACAGAGTCAGACCTTCCAGCCACGAAAGGCTCCTTAACCTATCTCAGCATAACAATGTTCTAGGCCAGTCAGGGGCAGGCCTAACTATAAGCGTCTTCAAAAAGGAACGTTTTTTAACCTGCTCTTAAATGTAGGAAAGGTGTCCACCCCCTGGACTGAAACAGAAAGATAATTCCACAGGAGAGGAGCCTGGTATTTGAAGGCTCTCGCCTCTCGTTTTAATTTTAGAAATTCTGGGAACCACTAATAAGCTGCATTTTGCGAGTGCAGTGTTCTGGTTGGATAATACATAACCCATGAGATTCTAAAGATAGGAGGGAGCCTGACCATTACAAGCTTTGTAGGTGAGGAGGATTTAGAATTCTATTCTTGATTTCACAGGAAGCCAGTACAGAAAGTCTAATACTGGTGAGATATGATCCTTTCTTCTAGTGCCTAGTGCCTTCTAGTGAGTTTTGGAGCAGCCTGACAAAAAAGAATTGCAGTAATCCAGCCTGGAAGTAAAAAAATGCATGGGCGAGCTTTTCAGCATCTTTTCGAGACAAATTGACTCCCAGATTTCTTACAGTGGTGCTGGAGGCCAAGGAGATGTCGTCCAAAGTAACTATATCACTGGATATTGATTTTATGAGGTGTTCAGGTGTCGTTACCACCAATGTGAATAATGATTTTATCATATTTAGGTTTAGTTTTAGCTAACCACTTTTGATTCAATATCGCCTACTCTGGCCCTTGGGATACAGTACATGCTGATCTTGATAGTATCACATATCAGACTATGGAGACGCCAATAATCAAGGTTTGTTTCTAAGTGGGTATTTCGCTGAGTGGAAAGATAGATACATGACATGAACTGATTAGGTACCTGAGGGCTTCAGTTTACGTCTATCCCCCCTTTGAACAGTCACCTAGTCACCCTGTCTTTCTGGCTGCTCAGTGCCTGTGTTACGTCCACAATGTAGCTAGGTACACCGAAATATAAACTAGGCTTAAGACTTGTGTTAGCATGAGGAATAAATTAGCAGCTAAACCAGCTAACAGTAAGTGGTTTTTGAAAGACATTACAATACTTTGGTCACATTGGCTGCTCAATTGGTGCAGGAAGAAATGGGACACAGAGCTTTGTGAGATGTAATTCTATTGGATTCTAACTTTTAGATACAGCCTTTTACTATACAGTAGCCAGACAGGAGGTAATAGAAGAGAGAGGGGGGGGGGCACCACCTAAGCCCACCAACTCTTAATGATAATGATGTTTTGAATATCTACCAAAAAAATTCCACAATAAAGGATACACACCATTGTGCCATGCGTGAGCAATATCCAAAAGTTGAGGTTGATCCGACAAATGGTCAGATACGCGAGCCACAGACACACGGATGTTTCTTGCTTTATAGATAGATGTGATTTAGTTTTTGAGTGGATTCAGAATTGCCCTGTATTTTATTCATGATATGAATTATTTTGTGTTTCAGAGGTGCATTTTCCTATGTGAAACGTGTGGTCCAGAAGGTAGGCAAAATGGAGTATGCTGCAAAGTATATTTCCACACGGGCCAAGAAAAAGGCCTCTGCTGTGAAAGAGATGCAGCTGCTTTCCAAGATGGATCATGAGAGAGTCCTTCTGTTTCATGATGCCTTTGAGAAAAAGAACACAGTCATCATCATCACTGAACTGTATCCTTATTACACATTTAAAACACAATGTTTGTGTGAAAGAAAGAAATGATTGTGAGAAAGAGAGAAATGGTCTGCAAAGTAAATTGAGAAAGGAAGGCTGGTATCATATGAATAAAAACATGTTTTCACTTTTTTACTGTAATTGTAAATATTGTGTTTACATTTCTCAAGTCTATGAAAGAAGAGCCTTAATTACTCTGTAAAGATGCCATGAGGAAATGCTTGACAGATTTACAAGGAAATCTACAGTAATGGAGTCTGATGTAAGTCTCATGTTTATGGCTGCACAGCAAATCTTAACCATTATTTCACTCATCATATCAGTTTCAATTTCTTTAATTTCATGTAAAGGATTTAATTGTCTTTTAACTATGAGTGTCACTAATACTTTTATGTTCTGGCACATCAGGTACGTTCTTGCATCAGACAGGTGCTTGAGGGAGTGGACTACCTTCACCACATTAACATCATACACCTGGATATTAAGGTAGATACTCTTTGATCCTCAATCTTTCAACTTTTGAATCATCTTCTTTGGATATAAAACCTTTGTCTTGGAACGAAAACAAACAATCTTAACACTTAAGACTTACATACAAGTAAGTAATAGACTGAGTATAACACTGTGGAGCAAAAGAGTTGGGGGATGGGAGAGCAGGAGGGAAGGAGACAAGGGGAATAAAACAAGATAGAAAAATGAGGATGAGGAGAGAAGACAGGATAAGTTACTATAGTTAGTTGAGTTGGTTTTATTTTTAGTTTCTGATTCAGTCCTTATGTCTTTCTTTATTCTTCAGATGTCTACTTTATAATGTCTTTAATATTTTTATTGTTTGTTACTTTTTGCTTTTTGATAGTCTCATCTACCTTTTTATAAAGTGTGTATATATGGTTGTGTTCAGAGTAATAACAATCAATTACTTTACTTTAATTTCAATTACTTTATAGAAAATAAAGACAAATTAAGCCTGTTCAAAGAAATAACAGTGTCTGTGTTATGCATTCAATATTTACTATATGAAGTGAAAAATCTTCAGGATTTAGCATTCCTGTGAATCACTAAACTAATATTTAGTTGTTATGACCATGGTTTCTGAGAACTGCTTCACATTTGTGTTGCATGGAGTTGACCACCTTCTGGCAACTATGAACAACTATTTCAGACTCACAATTCATCTGAATTTCTTGGTTTTGCCTCAAAAACAACACCTTTGATGTCACAATACAAGTTTTCAATTGGATTAAGGTTCAGGGATTGGATTGGCTTCTCCAGAACTCTAATTTTGTTGGTCTGGAACCAAGATGCTGCTCATTTCTACCAAGAAATTCAGAGGAATTGTGAGGCTTAAATATCTTTTCATAGGAGTCAGAAGTTGGGTGTCCATGCAGCACCGTTGTGAAGCAATTCTCAAAAATCATGGTTTAGTGATTCACAGGAATGCTAAATCCTGAAGATTCTTCAGTTCTTACAGTAAATATTTGAGTTTGTAAAACAAAAAAGCAGCTACTGCTATTTCTTTGAACAGCCTGATATTCATTTTTCTTCAATTTTTGCAAAGTAATTAAAAAAAAATGTTTCTTCACATTTTGGTTCAGGATATAAGATGCAGTGTTCCCAATCCATCAAAATAAAAAAATATATATATTATAAGGATTTTGGCTTTACACATGTTTTTGTTTGATGTTTTGTTTCATTGATTGTTTTATTGATGGTTTGGTATCATTTTAATTCTTCTATATCCTGAAAACACTGATAGAGCAGCACATTACATGTATAACCCCCTTGGCTCAATAAAACATATTAGAATGAAGTAAATATATATTTTTATATTAACAAAAAATATGTTTCTGATTTTTCCTCAGCCTGAGAATATTCTCATGGCAGACCCACACGGAGATCAGATCCGAATTTGTGACTTCGGCAGTTCAATAGAGATCACACCCGATGAGGCTCAGTACTGCAAATATGGCACACCTGAATTTGTTGCACCAGAAATTGTCAATCAGACCCCTGTATCAAAAGCAACAGACATCTGGTATCTCTGACTTTTACATATATATATTTATGTATGATATATTTGACATTTTGCCTTGACAATATTGCAGACACACAACTCTGTACTAATACAATTTTTCCTTTCCTAGGCCAATTGGAGTTATTGCATATCTATGGTGAGTCAATATTAGTTTACAGTAAATATGTTTGGTCTACCCATGGGCTTGTGATTAAATGTAAGTGTTGTTTCTGTTAGTCTGACAGGAGTTTCTCCATTTGCTGGGGAGAATGATCGGAGCTCCGTCCTAAACATCAGGAACTATAATGTGGCCTTCGAGGAAAGCATGTTTGCTGACCTTTGCAGAGAGGCTAAAGGTTTCATCATAAAACTGCTGGTAGCAGACAGGCTGTGAGTCTACTGAGCCTCTGTTTTTCAAGTTTTTGTTTTTGTGAAATTATTGTTTTGGGCTCTTTTTCATGCAATATTTTCAGAAATTTGTATAATATTAATATAGTAAATCATTGTTTATATGTCATTTATGATACTTTTTATGCTATTGTTAAGCTAAGTTTTAGAACTGTTTAAAACAGGCCAAATCACTGTCAATATATAGTCACCACAATATAAATGAATCAAGTCAGATTCACTTATGTTGTTGATTTAATTCAAAATTAGACACAGATTATGAAGACTTATAACTGAACAAATGTGCAAGGACCTAGAAAACTGAAATATACTTTATTTTCTTTGTATCCTTTTCTAGGAGACCTGATACACAAGAATGTCTCCGTCATCCCTGGTTCAAGGTAAGACACTTAATACCAGTTTTTCATCCATAATGATTTCAAAAGTGATTTCCACTTAAAAAGACTGAGCAAAATATGTTACATAATTAATTTATATTGGATTTATTCTCTATTTTTTATATAGACACTTAGCAAAGGGACAGCGATAAGTACAGAGGCCATGAAGAAGTTTGTATCTCGCAGAAAATGGCAGGTGAGGGATGTTTTATTTTCTTCTTCTGGTTTTCAACATTGCACCACACCCAAAAATGTTCATATCATTTTATTTTATGGTGCTTACTGAATCATGTCTTCTCTATTTTAGCGCTCTCTAATCAACTATAAATCAAAAATGGTCATGAGGTCCATACCTGAATTACTAAACGATTCCTCCAGCCATATCTCCATCGCTGTCCCCAAACATCTTAAAGAGGGTTCCCCTTTGCCATCATCATCCTCAGATTCTGATGAAGACATTGATGAACTACCTTTCATTCCAATGCCACTTAACATGGAGTTTTCTGGATCAAGGATGTCACTGAATGACATCCAGACCAATGAGCAGGAACCAGGGAAGCAGAATGGAACAACCAAATGGTCTGGGTCTCCTGTTCAAGGTGAGGAAGCAATGGAGTGTGACCCTAAAGAAATGGATAAAGAACGGGTTGAATTAACAGGTAAAAGCTTCCTGCGGAAAAGGACACCACAAGACAATAAGATGGATTCCTCAGATGAAGAAACACCTGCTGAATTGCCGCAAAAATCAGAGCTGTCTAGAAAACCGCTGCGAAGGGGTTCTAGCATGGAGTCAGACAAGCCAGAAGGTGGACGACGAAGAGGAGAGCTAAGACGTGGGGGCTCAGCTGACAGTGCCTTGCTGCTTCGAATTAAACCTGAGGAAGGTGCTGGAGAAGTAAACCCAGAAGACGGGAGAAGAGTTCTCAAGAAAGCGGTTTCTATGGAACTGCCAAGGAGGAGCACCAGCCCAGGAACTGCCAATATGAGTCAAGAAGACTATGCCCTTAAGCTGGAGCTGATGAGACAGCGGCTGCTTCGTGGTGGCTCTGTGGAAAAGAAGATGAGTGGACTGAGAGGACCTCTGTTGGAAACATTAGGAATGGGAGATGAAAAACGTGCAATAGCTTCAGATCGCTATTCTCGAACTGCCCGTTTAGGCCCAGCTCCACTTATTAGAGCTGCATCCACTGAGTCCCCAAGAGATGAAGTTAAACCCAAAGTTCTGCGCAAAAGTAATTCTTTCAGTCAAGGTGATTCAGAACCTATACCTTTACACAGACGGTCAGGAGCTCCTCTGGAAATTCCTCTGGCACAGGTAGAAGAGAGAAAGCTTAAGGAAGCTATATCTATGTCGTCTCTCACTGACCAAACCAAGCTAGACTCCCGTCCAGTGACACCTAGGGAGCCTTCACCAAAACCACCGACTCCAGAGTCTGTTGTGCAGGAGAGTCCCACGAAAACAGAAAGTGAGGAATCATTTATGGATAGAGAGACAAAACCTGATGACACTATGAATGAAAAGATGGATGGGCTGACTACAGATAGTAATTTTGATGAGAGATCAAGCACAAGTGGTTTCTCAGAGAAAGACATGAGCATCTCAGAAGAACCAATGAATGAGTCAGAGTACATGGATCAGAGAGTTCCTACACCCCCTGTAATAAGCCAAAGTTCTAGAGAAGTGAAAATGGAGGAAGAGGTCGAGGTAAAAGAGCAAGAAGAGAAAGAAGAGATGATGAAAGAAGAAGAAAAAAGAATTGTTAGTGTTGAGTCAAGTACAAAAGAAAAAGTAGATGTTCCCGAAGAAATGGTAGAAGAGAAAGTAAATGTACCAGTTATGTCTTCTGAGATGATGATAACCTCAAGCTCAGTCATGGTGAGACCAACACAAGAATATTCCTCCTCCCCAGCAAACATGCCAACTTACGTAACACCCTCACCTGCTGCACGAGTTGTTCTTCCAGATGGGAGGATGTCAGCATATGCTAGTATTATGCAGACCATCATGGTCCCTGCACTTCAACCACTTAATGAGTCACCTATAGGCCCCTCTACACCCGTTATGGTCCCAGACACTTCATCACCTTCAGTATCGACTGAAATATTTGTCCCCACATCTTCACCTTCCAGTATATCCTCTGCAAGGCTTTCAACCAATGAGCACCCAGCTGTGTACTCAAGGGTGGCATCACCAGAAATAATGACAAAAGAGTCCAGCCCACCAAAGACTACCTCACGTTCCTCTTCCCAGCAAGAACTGTCAACAGGAGTTGACTTTGAGGACATATCCTCTGAAGAGGTCTTTGAGGCCCGGTTCAAAAAACGCGAGTCTTCCCTTTCAAGAAGCCTAAAATTTCTGTCCCGATCAAAGAATGAGGACAAACCACAAGCACCCATATCAGACCCCACAGAGACGGGTGAAGAGATCTACAGACATGGGCCAATAGGTGAACCACTAATATTAGCACAGAGGAGACTTGAGGAAAAGTCAAAGTCAGTCCAGGACCTTCGAGAAGCTCAAAAAGACCAAGGCTTTATGAGAAGGCTCTCTATGCGCCTGAAGAGAACTCCGTCAGCTGAGCGCAAAGACGAAATGACCAAAGAAGAGGATCCAGCTGCCTCAAGACGTAGACTTTCTTGGACTCTTGGCCGAAGAGGATCACAGGAGAAGAAGGAAGTAGAAATGGCACGAATGGATGGTGGAGTAGATGCCTTGGTGGAACAGGAAGACAAAGACCTTAAGAAGCCTAATGAATCACCAGTTTTAGCAATGCGCCGGAAAATTGAATCGACAGTTGCTGGCATCTCGACCAGAATTCGCAGCTTCTCAGAGGAAAGGAAAACATCTGAAGAGAAGGAACCAAAGAAGACTCCTATTTTCTCCATGCTGCGACGTGCAACATCAGAGAGCCGTGCACCAAGGGTTTCCAGTGTTCCACAGAACCAGCTGGCATGTCAGACCAGTAATGGTGCCTCATCAGAGTCTCTGGACTCTATGTCCAGCTTAAAGTCTGATTTGTCAAAGGGTATGAAGCCATAACTACTTCATCTTATTGAAGACTTTACTTCACATTTGATAATATTGCTATTAATGTTGCTCTGTTTAAAATTTAGTGATGGATTTTTGATTTTTTTAAAAATATTAAATCTTGGACAGGTGTTGATCCTGAACGCAGATCCCGCTGGGATCGATGGGGCCTCACAAGAGGGAGGCGTGACAAGACTGTATCACAGCCTGATATACCATCAGCAATCTCCAGAGAAAACAGTTCTCTGCGCTCACGGCAGTACTCAAAACTGGCATCTGGTAAGTCATGAGTGTGCATCAAGATATTTGAATTACTGTTTCAGCAAAAAAAGTAATGAGTGTTTAAAGTTGCCCCGTGGAGTTTTCTTCTAAACAAACAAAAGTTTTTCTCACCAAAATGCTTTGTGTGTATCCTTGAGAGTCATCATACAAATTTATGATTAGCCTCAATAAAAAAAAGAAAATATGTAAAATCCTGTATTTCTTATGTCAGTTGTTGGCTAGCAGTACAGTAAACAATAAAACATAACTTAGAGAGTTATATAACTTAGAGAGTATAGAGCCTCTCTATACAACATTTAATCATATTACCTAACAACAGCAAAATTTGAGAGTGGGACAATCAGAAGAACAAAGGTTCTATTCTTTCTTGTCCTAGGCCAAAAATAGTACAACAGTTCCAGTGCAGGTGGTCTTAATCATTGCATAAATTTAAAACTATCCTATCAACATACATAATGGACATGATTTAAAAGGTTCTATGTCTTCGCTTCCAGATTTCCCTCCAGTATTTCACATCAAGCTGAGAGATCATGTTCTGCTCGAGGGGGATCCAGTTACTCTTAGCTGTCTGCCAGCAGGCAGCCCTCACCCCAACATCACCTGGATGAAAGGTACAGCAGAATCCCCTTCAAGATTAATTCAGGTCTTCTCTTGTTTAAAATCCCCTACTGATGGATTAATGTTATGTCAAGTCACAACCTGAAGTTGCTGTTCGAACCACAGACTGATGTTACCTTAGAAAAACATCACTTGCTCCAAATAAACTGATAAACACTGTTATCATGAACTCCCTTATCACTCTACAGACAACAGTTACAGCCAACTTGCAGAAAGTATTTGCAGTTTATATATGATCTTGTCAAACAAAGACAGGGAAGGCAACATTAAATTAAATTAGCACTTACCAGGCTTAATTCTGTTGAGAATGTTTTCATGATCTTGGAGCTTGGAGTTACTTTGATATCTTGGGCAAAATCATTTATTGACACTTAATTGATAAACAAGACCAACTCCAGTGTGTTTAATTAACACTGTAAAATGTTACCCAAAGTCTAAGGGAGATATCTCTGTGTGCAGATATCTCCCCTTGTTGGTTTTGGAAACTGCTTTGGCTTGAGTCATAACATAACACAGAACTTACTAATATGATGTAACCGATGGCATCATAAATGATGACTTCACAATTACAAAACATTTACATATTTATTCTTGGGTCATAACTCTGAATACTCTGCATGTATGTTTTCTTCAGATAAGAAGACCCTGGAGATCGATGCCAGGATGAATTTGATCGCCTGCCCTGATGGCCGACAGCTACTGATGATCATGCAGACCACTAAAAAAGATGCAGGGGTCTATGAATGTATTGCAACAAACCCCCTGGCTTCTGTGTCCAGTTCTTGCACAATCTCTCTTGCTCGTAAGTCTCATACCTCACTTTTGTGAAGCAGTAAACTGTGTTAGTGTGTAGTCACAGATGATTAGATATATGCTATAAAAAATGTATTTGTTTTTATAGGTCTGCCTGATCGTCCCGGGACTCCTGAGATTCCTCAGAGGTATAACAACACAGCCTTGGTGGTGTGGAGACCCTCAGACACCATGGCCCCCTGCACATATTCTCTGGAGAGGAGAGCAGAGGGTATTTACCATTAATAATGATTTACTGTCTATTTCAGGGGATGGCTGTTATTAGAGGTCCACAATTGTTTGTTGCTTTCAGATTCAGCCTCATGGATGGTTGATATATCTGTACTTTACTGTAGAGGAAGCATTATGGGGTTTGCTCAGATTATTTATTTAGGCTTTCCTTAACGCTACTTGAGAATGGATAAAGAATCCTAAAAAGCTTTAGGTTTCATATTCAATTAATTAAAAAATGTCATATTTATACACATGTAACATACATTATATTTAAATGGATAAAACTGCCTTATAATAATACAGTGAAATGTCTCTGGCAATGACATACTGTTTTGTTTTTGTTTTTTTACTCAGGAGACACCAACTGGCTGATTGTGGCGACAGGGGTGGCAGACTGTTATTACAATGTTGTTGATCTGCCAGCAGGGGGCTCTTTCAGGTTCAGGGTGGCTTGTGTCAATAAAGCTGGTCAGGGCCCCTACAGCAACCTGTCAGAAGTAGTCTGCATGGATGCTTCAGGTATGTGCAAATGAAATCATGTATCTCTGTGTTTAGTTTAGATAAAGCAGTCAAATATCCTCTAAGGATAATTCAGCTTCGAGTGAAAACCTCCTAAATGATGAACACTAATAGAATCCTAATTATAATTTTCAGTGAGAAATCCCTAGTGTCAGATATCGAGGCTTAACTCACCAATGATAAAATCTTAAATTTGTTTGCCATATTAAGTACAGAGTATGTTTTTTCAAATTAAACATTAGACATTTCAAATTAAAATTAAATTATTAAAAAGGATGAGACATGCCTTGCTGTTTCCTATATTCAAAATAATGTCTTTGAGCTGTATCCTCCCTCTCCTTTCTTCAGAACCTGTTAAATCTAGTTCTACTGTGGTGGTGAAGACTGTCCCTGCCACCTCTCCCCCTGTGGTGATGATGTCATCCATGAAAGTGCCTCCCATTAAACCAGCTCCAAGTAAATCCACTACACAGGCACCTGCCCAACCACCTCCTCCCTCAACATCAGCTCCTGCTCCATCTGTGGCTAAATCTGCTTCTCCAATAACCATCAAATCCACTGTGCAAGTCGATGCTAGTCGTCCTGCTGTAACGCCCCCTGTTAGTACAGCCCCTCCTGAACAACCTCCTGTTCAGACCACCACAACAGTCCAAACCACACCAGGCAAAGCCAAGACCACTCTTAGCATCAGCGTAAGCAAGCCCCAAACCAAGCTGGCGGTTCCCCCTGCTGTCCCGCCCAAACCTAAGAGTCCAGTGCCCCCCATGAACAACAAATCTCCTTCTCCTGTACAACAACCTGCCCCTGTCATCGGAAAGCCTATTTCATCCGTGCCAATGTACACACCGTCTGCGACGACGGCTCGTGTTACACCGCCATCTCAATCTAGTTCCACTCCGACAACCAGCACCCCCACAGCCGCTCCGCCTGTGGTCATTTCCCCACCGGTGGTGGTGCTGCAGAGCTCGACACCTTCGATACAGGCAGGGGACAGTCGCGGCGTCCCATCTGGACGGGTCACCCCATCAGGACGAGTGACACCTTCGGGACGCAGGACGCCCCTGGGGAAGCCTGGAGAGGGATCCCTGCGTCAAGGAGTTCCCCAGAAACCTTATACATTCATGGATGAAAAAGCAAGGTACTAATTTATTACAGTTCTCAAGACCACCTTAAATGAGACCAAGACAGAGTGCCAGAGTGCATCGAGACTGAGACAAGACCAAGGCTTTGAGGGGTCGAGACCAAGCCAAGACTAAGACCAAACCAGTACCAATTGCAAACTTCATGACATACTTAAAAATGTGGAATATGCAAAGCAGTGGCTCTCCAAAACCTGATCTGAATCCTAAGTCCTCTTTCTGAAACAGAGATGAGACCGGGTAAAAACACAGCCGATTCCAAGATAAGACAGAGACCTTCAACAAAGTGATCTTGACCAATGCTGATCTCGAATATTACAACACTATAACATACTACGATAACATACATAATGGCTAAACCTGACCTTTTGAGAACGTAGTAAGGTTTTGTCCATAACATAATGAAGTATCTAAAAGTTTTATCAGAATTTCCAAGTTTAACAATTTTGACATATGTGGATACTTTGAGAGTAAGTCAAATAATTTTATATACGTCCAGTTTAGAATCCATAGCTCTAGCCTTATCTCATTCTTCATGACACAGGGGTCGTTTCGGTGTGATCCGTGAGTGTCGGGAAAACGCCACAGGCAACCTCTTCATGGCCAAGATCGTTCCATATGAGGGAGACAACAAGCAAGCGGTGCTGCAGGAATATGACATCCTCAAGTCACTTCATCATGACAGAATCATGGCTCTGCACGAAGCTTACGTCACACCGCGATACCTGGTTCTTATCGCTGAGTACTGCAGTGGGAAGGAGCTGCTTTACAGCCTCATAGACAGGTGAAGTCTAACAGCTGTGGTTGATATTGGTTGTTTGTCTGACAGGAAATCATTATTCTTATATGGAATGAGTGGGTACACTTTTTCTGAAGTTATTTAGAGATGCATCAATGAGCCTAACATGCTATTATCTCTCAGGTTCCGCTACTCGGAGGATGATGTGGTGACCTATATCATGCAGATCCTGCAGGGGGTTGACTACCTCCACACCCGACGCATTCTTCACCTGGACATCAAGGCGGAGAATGTCATCGTCACCCACATGAACGTCATCAAGATCATTGACTTTGGATGCGCTCAGAGCTTCAATCCTCTATTCCTCAAACAGTTCAGCCCTCCTATTGGAACACTAGAGTACATGTGTAAGAGCACAGACCACAGCCAATCTAAAAATAAAGCTGCTCCAATCAATATTTTTATATTCGTGGCTCCTTGTTATGGTACTTGAATGAATGGTTATCAAAATAAGTGACAAAATACAGACAGATTCTGTGCATTATAGATAAATATTATGAAGAAAATGACAAAAACAATTGAAAGTAAGAATATACAGATCTTACTCTGGTGATAGTTTAATGGCTATTTTGATAATATTGTTCTTCTGTACTCACTGTGGACTGTTTATGTAAGTGCTGTCAGTGGGCGTTTACCCATCCCTAAAAAACAGAGAAAAATGTATTCACACGTTTTACAAACACAGCACCATCATATAATTCCATGTACAGTATCAGAGAGTCACGAACTGTAGTTTCTGTGGTACAAAGACTATTTTAAGATGTAACGAAGCTCTGTGTGAAATAAGGCCACACATTTGTTTTCCTTTATTCTCCTCATAGCTCCAGAGATGTTGAAAGGGGATGTGGTGGGCCCTCCAGCTGACATCTGGAGCATAGGGGTACTGACTTTCATCATGTGAGTATTGCTTTTACAGCTTCCAGCAGGTCCTCTTTAAATAGAAATGTTTTGATGTAAGATTTATCTGCTGCATCATAACGATTTCAAGTCTTATACCTTAAATATATTCACTAGTATATACAAAAAATACACATTGTGAACAAAAGAGTATGATTTTAGATGTGAATAACCATAATATATATATATATATATATATATATATATATATATATATATATTCTTCCATTCACCCATACTATAAGGTTATTTTATATAGAGAAAAAATGTATGAGAAAAAATGTATCTAAATTTGAGTGTTAAACATCTTTCAAAACTTTCCCCTGATTTTCCAGGTTGAGTGGCCGGTCAGCTTTCTTGGAAAATGATCCTCGGCAGACTGAATCCAGGATCCTGTCGGCAAAGTTTGACCTCTCCAAACTCTACCAGAATGTGTCCCAAAGTGCCTCTCTGTTTCTTAAAAAGATCCTCTGTAGCTACCCTTGGTAAGATGAACTCTTCTGCTCAGACCTAATATATAATACAAAATAATACAAATATTTAATGCTACAAAAATCTCAATCCTGATATATTACTGGTCTTCAACAGGGGCCGTCCTTCCATTAAGGACTGCTTCATTAACGCCTGGCTTCAAGACGCCTACCTGATGCGCCTGCGTAGGCAGACTCTCACCTTTACAACCACCCGTCTCAAGGAATTCTTGGCCGACCAGCAACAAAGGCGCCAGGAGGCAGCCACCAAGCACAAAGTCCTCCTGCGGTCCTACCAGAGCTCGCCACAAACCCCCACCAGCCCTGTCACGCCAAATGTGCCATTTCCACCCGCAGCGTCTGTCACTCAGTGAACACAGGCTTCCAAGAATCAGCTGGCAGGACTTAAAGGGGGAGGAGTCACAGAGTGAGACCAGACTTTGGGCCGCGAGGTGGAGTGGTCCCTACAGGTCTGGGTTGCTGAACTTGGTCCACAGAAGTGGTAGTGACATCCAGAGACATGTTTTTTCTTTCTGGAAAAGAAGATAAAACAATACTTTCACTTCTGAGGGAACTCTTACACAGCTACAGTACAAGAGCCTGACAGCATTTTTTATATGGAGGCCCTTGTTCATACTGTGCAGGGCAGGATGGTTATCTCGAAGTTAGTACATCAAGGTTTGTAACTTTGGACACATTTTTGGATGAATTGCTTCCTTACTTCCTGTCAGTGCTACACAGTCAGAGGGCCTGTAGTAACACACCATGGTAGGCGAGTTAAGGCTTCATTTCGATGACACTGCTCTCGAAAAGGAGCAACTGAAACTGGAAAAATTTTGCCGTGGTCAAAGTGCAGCAAATCACTACTTGAAGGAGCATAAAAAAACTCAAAAGATTCTGTTGTGCAAAAACAGCAGCTAGCTGAGATGCCATTGTTGTTTATAAACTCACGAAGGGTGAAAACATCGAAAATGTGTAAAATGAGGTGATATCTCTGTCACGAGAATCAAATCGTGTCTCACCGGCACATGCAGTAATGGAAAATGTTGTGATGATTCCTCTTGGAAGCCTGGTATCAAAAGATTATGTCCTCAGGACCACGCACCTCAGTTGTTGTGTAAAAAAAAAAAAGGCCCAAATGCAACAAAAGCTTCGTGCTTTGTGCTGAAATCGTTGTCGTATGAATGAGGCCTTAGACGTTAAAAAAGCTGTGTTTCACTGACAAAAAGTGATCCATGAGATTCCAAAATAAAAAAAAAATGCTCAATTAGCACATTTTCCAAACAACAAGTGATCAAACGATTGATGCCTTTGCCATAGCAACACCTCTACTATCTCAGTCTCTTATTCAGATGTTTCCTGACCAGCTAAATGACCAGAATTTCATTTTATGATGGCTAATTCTGTGCACATCCTTTGATTGAGGGTGACCCACAATGCTAGATATTGTTAAACGTAATTATGACGTTAGTGTAATTTGTGCTACCTGAGTTTTTATACTGCTGTAGCGCCTCATGAATGTCAAGATTGTAGCAATTATAGAAAGGATTTAACCATGTACAGTATATAGAGTTCAGACCATAAATTGGTGGATTATCTACAAGGGCTATTAGAATAGGAGTCTTTAATCGAGTAAATGTCTCCCATAATTTTATTAACTAGAATAGTAATGACTCTCATCCTCAAAAGCAGATTTTTTAAAAAGTTGTTATAAGATCATCATCCTTGAGCTTCCAGCCAAAGTTATGATGTTCTGGACAGTATTAGTGTCTCAGTACAGGACTGCCAGGCGTTGGTTCCTTCAGCACATACTGTATGAGCAAACAAATCAACTAAACTCTCGCACTCAGCCCGGTGTTCAGAGTCCAGTTAACCTGTTGTGCAAAAATATTTACACCCAGCTTTTGAGTTTACCAAAGGTTTACAAGTTTGCTGAGTTGGTTTCTTCTTTGCATTCTGAAACTGCTGTACCATCAGCTATGAAATCAGCTCAATGAATGTGAAATTATCAGGGGTTCAGTGGTACGCTGAATCACTTTAGAAGCCCACTGGTGTTATTGGGGTGCATCTAAGTGCCCTTAAAGACTCAGCATTAGTCAGCAGTAAAGGTAACCTCTAAAATAGTTGACAAAGGACGTAGATCAAGACTTTGCTGAGCATATTAGTCATTATTTTAGCTGCAGTTTTCAATTGTTAACAGCTACTGCTTTGAGAAAAAAAATATGGTTGTTTGTTGTTTTTATAAATTACAGTTTTTAAATAGCAGACTCTTTTATAAATAGCACAAAGTGATTCTTGAAGTGAGAAATGAAACGGGGAAAGTTTGTGTTTTACAGAAAGGTTTATTTATTTGTCAGTCATTCTCTTGGTTTCCAGAACAGATAAGCTTTAAAGACACGATTGACATAAAGTATATTAACGTTGCCCAATCATAAACATTAAATTCTGAGACAATCTACAGCTCTAATATACATTAAATCACTTTGTAAATGAATGACATTTCCTCTTATTCCATGCTCCATAGTCTTTGACCAAGAAAAGGCAAATGACAGTATACCTGCCTCCTGAACCTGTTTATTCCCAAACCATTACAACATGGGCAGTAAATCATGAAGTGAATCGCCATTTGCTCTCTAGTCCTTTAAGTCCTCTACAAACAGAACTTGTGGTTTTCAGGGACAATATTGAATTAACCAATTAGTTTCTATTGACAAAAATTGAAACCAGGTGCACACACATATGGCTGATCTGGGATAGATTGTCTAGTGTCATATAATTCAGCTGTATGCTGGTGTGTATATACAGATGTTACCAAAGCTATTACTGAAATTAGTGAACAATTGACTAATAGATTTACATTGTAATTATAATTTACACATCAAAGCTATCCTCTTTTGCCCAAAATTAACTGAATTTGAATCTGCTCTATCACACTGACTTTTATGACACAATAATTATGATGATTGCCCTCATAATTTTAAGGTAATTAAATGGCTTAGTTCTTGTTCTTTTTTTTTTTTACACATCTTTGCCTTGCAAAGACAAATTAGATTTTCAAATCAGCATGAGCACAGATCTTGATCATGTTGCTGCCACATGTTAATCTACACACTCGACACACAAAGTCTCTTTGTGTGTAACAGCTGTGATTAATGTTAAAGACTATGACAAGTAAAGAGAAGCAGAGCATGAGGAGTCTTTTAAGGTGGTGTCACATAAAGCTGCGTCGTATATTTAGCAAAATCATGAGTTTTATTTTGTGACTAACAGGTTGCTAGTAAGTCTATGAAATGAATATTCTAATGCTATTGCTAGATAAATACTGCCCTTTTTGCAGCTCTTTGTCCTTTTGGCTCAGTCGTTTTCCTATGCAGAGTAAAGGTTCATCACAGAGCTGTTCAGAGTTGTTTTAATCCTCAATGAAAACATGCAAGATCAGCATGAGAATGCAATGTTGCATTTAATTCTAAATGTCTGTGCAATATATTGATTGTGTTCTTCAGTCATATCAAATGAAATGACAGTTATTTGTAAGCAGACAACAGGGTTTTCAAAATATGGTAAATGCTCCACATTTTTTGTATTAAATCCTAAACTGTATTTTGTGGAATGTGTTGCAGTGCCTCGTGATGGATATTAGACCCACAGAGTTTGTCAAATTAATGACTAGTTCTATATTTTGACTATATGAATGTCACTTTTGTGTGTGTTGCGCATATTGTTTATTTATTGAGTGACTGTATTTGTTATAGCTTCCGCTTTTTATTTTGTGAATTCTTTTGGATCTGGCATGGAAAAGGCATGACAGCTGTTAAGGCTATGCAATAAAGGAAATATGACAAATGTATGGATGCAACGTGGCAATTTGTGGCATGTTACTGTCTTTCAGAAATACTAGTATCATATGAAACTATACAATCGACAGCCTCCAATAGTACCAACCATGTACTTGTCAGGGAGGAGGCTAAGGAATGCTCCAAAGATAGACCACATGTGGAGAGAAAAGCTTCCTTTAAACTCTGTGTTCATGTGTGAATCCGAATCTTTCTTGTTTTTTTTGTTAATATTAGCAGTTGTTGCTATACTTTAACAGGTTATTCTGTAAATATGTTGGTGCTTTACAATCTTATTCCATTTTCTCCTTTTTTAACTTTTAACTCAAGCACCTCTTAAGGTCTCTGCATATCTATGCTAATGATTTTACAATGATGTCATGGACTGAAGTCAGTTCAGGGTAAAGCCACTCCCTACAAATGACCCTGAAGACAAACAATTATGCCCGTTCACTGGGGACAACTCACATTTCAACGTACCCCTTTACTTCTTCTAACATCCACTAACGAAACTATTAACTGCTCCAGGGATTCCCTGGAGTATTTTAATGTGAAGGCTATATAAGGATGGGAAAATGTCTCTGTAACATTTGTTGAATATCTTCAATCAGTCGCGTGATGCTGAGTATGCCAAGACTGACTGAGACTCAAAGTCTCCTCCTAATATCCAAAGAAGGAGAAGGAGTGTCGGGGTGATGGGTTTTTCGCCTTGATCCTTGAGGACCTGAAAGGCTCCTCCTGACCTCTCGATATAAAGCGTGAAGTTGTAGATTTGCTGACTCTGACTGGATCTTTGAGAGGATCTCCAAGGTAGGATTGGTGACATTAAGATGTAAATTGGTCATTTTTGATCAGAACAGATTGGAGGTCCATCGTTAATTCCTAGGTCTAACTGCTGACCTGCTGTGACTGCTGTAGATGTCCAAAGTGAAAGCTGCACCTCCTCCTGGATGCACTCTGAACATCAGCGATCCTCAGGTCCAGGAAGCTGCTATTCGAATCCAGGCTTCATATCGCGGCCACAGGTACAAAAAAGCTTCCATCTTTACTGGCATCATTGACGTCGAGTAGGGGCAGAAATTAATATGTACATTTACTCAAGTACTGTACTTCAGTCACAATTTTGAGGGACTTTTACTTTAAAATTTTCATTTGATGCTACTGGGAAACATTGTCCTTTCTACTTCCCTTCATGTATCTGACAGCTTTAGGTACATTTCAGGTGACGATTTGACACATGAATGAATACCATAAGCTTTTAAAATACAACACTTAGTTAAAGATGAAACCAGTGGTTTCAACCATTGAGTCTTTGACATCTTAAGAACAGCAGTGTGTAGCTGCCTCAACATTTCACATGTCAAATAATTGTTAACAGCTCCACAAAATAGTGATTTTATTTCCCTGGGAACTTCTTACATGTTTTTATTTCAATTAATGTTGATGCAGCTGAATTTACAATCAATTATAATGATGCCAGAATAATACATCAGCCAGAGGAACCTTTACTTTAATTAAGTATAATTTTCCTTCATGATTTCTACTTTTAATGGATCACTTTTACATTGTTGTATTAGTTCTTTTACTTAAATAAAGGATATGAATACCTCTTCCATCATTGACATCCAACTGCCTCCTGAGCATAATTTGAAGCATGTAAAGTTTAAATATGATTCAAACACCATTAATACTTTGTTGGACCATTGAATTACATCTTTTAAAAAACTTTCACACTTTCATTCTCTGTAACATCAAGTGCAACATCCTGGACCTCTTAGAGGAGAGGCCATTCAGGACAGCTTTGAACACATTACATGTACTTGGGTGACACTTTGTATACACTCTGCCTACTGAACTCGTAAAGATGGACATATCTTTGTGCATTGAAATGCTTTTTACTTGTATAAGGTCTCGTAAAGAGCTTCGGGAGAAAGGCCCTCCGAAGATCCTCCAGGAACTCAAAGATGTGGTTCTCGTTGAGGGCAGCGCTGCGAAGCTGGAGTGCAGAGTTAGCGCCTTCCCGGACCCTTTCATCGTGTGGCACAAGGACGGCAAAGAGCTGAAGGATGGTCCCAAGTACCGCTACGTTTTCGAAGACCCCGATTTTGTGGCGCTCGTGGTTCGAGATGGAGTTCTGGCTGATCTGGGAAAATACACTGTAAACATCAAGAATCCATTTGGACAGACATCTGGATCTGCTTGTATTCTAGTAGAGGGTGTGTATAGAATGATAAAGCACTTTATACTCTTGAACAATTTAGTAAAGATTTCTACACAGTCATAATAGATGAAGTCCTACCTGTGGCCAGTATAAATTACTTTTATGTCCAATATAAAAACCTTTGAGTCTTTGTATCATGCTTCCCTAGTTCCTGCTAAAGTTTCTAAAGGCCCAGATAACATGAAGGCAAAGAGAGGGACGACAGTGGTGCTCAAGGCTGAAATAAGTGGGGAGCCTCCTCCAGATGTTGCATGGCTCAAAGATGGAGATGACATTGATGAAGATGACAGGTAGGCTGCCCATTATCACTGTGGGTTGATTTAAAGACTGAAATGATGATTAAATAATGCATATATAGTACATTTCTATTTATTATAAGGTCTAAGTGCCCTGTGACACAATTTCTGGTTCACTTCTTTGCTAATGCCACAAGGAGGAGTCAATAACTGAATAATGCAAAGTTTGTGATTATATAATGTGATGAGGAAATTGTCTTTCAGGGTCTTCTTTGATGTCGGAGACACCAACACAATCTTGACCATCAAAAATGTAAAGTTGTCTGACGCTGGAAAGTACGAAGTGTTTGTGGAGAACAACCTGGGCACAGATCAGTCCTTCGCTCGTGTCGACATCCTCTGATGAAACCTGAAATTTCACAAATGCTAAAAACAGTAGTGTTATTCAATGGAAAATATACTGTATTGATGGTGCTGTGTGAAAAGCTGTACATAAATGAATTACATCATAATAAAAAGTTATTCATTTTTCCAATGTTTTTTTTTATTATCCATTGTTATATTTTAATTGCGATACTGCACAAATGTAAAATTGTGGAAGCACTAAGCAACAATTGTTGCAGTTATTATTTTAATACTGTTATCTTGAGTATTGTATATATATATATATATATATATATATATATATATATATATATATATATATATAATATATAAATATTATTTGCTCTCACCACTGACTATTTTAATATTGTTGTTCATCAGAGCCAAATTTAGACTTTACTTTGGGTAGATTAGTACTGCATTCTATTATATATGTCAATACGCTTTACATCGCAAATTTACATATTTAAGTGCATAGCCAATTTTACAATGTAAAGAGTATGCCTATGAATATTTAAATATATAATTTTTAGGACTTTTTAGTTACTTTACACTTATGAAGGCTGTTTGACAGCATAATGAAAACAAAAGAAACTAAACTTTATTACAGTTTATTGAAATTGTGCACTTTATAAGACAGAAACATCTATATTGTATAATTGAATAATTGGATTTTAATCACCATCCCTGACCACGAACATCTTCCCATAAGCAAAACAGTGACTGACTGACAACCTTCTTTAGGATTCAGCATTTAAGACGTTAAGTAGGCCTAAATAAATAAATAAATTTAGAAAAGAAGACAAAAAGGAACGACAAAATAAAACATGTTTAAAGGAAACAAATACATGTCAAGTTTCTTGAATGTTAAATGGGGGGCGATCTTAGGAAAGAAGAAGCTCTGATCTAAGGTGTGGGCACTTTAAAGGCAGTCCCTAACTTCCTCTTTCACTCGGTCGGTTTCAAGGCTACCCCCGTTTCACGTCAACTTAAACAAACTTTAAAAACACGTAACGAGCGACGTCTCACGTGAACGTCAACACAACTGGAACCATATTCCTCGTTCAAAAAACAAGGCTACGTGCTTTGGCGTTTTCGAAATGTCGAACTAATGAAGCTATGCTGAAGAAAAGAACTGAAAAACACTAAAACGTCCCAACACATTTCCCTCAACAACCAACTCCATATTAAACAGAGTAAACGGCTGGAAGCCCGGTGATATTTTAAAGCTTCACATCCTGCATTGTGGCTTTAAGAACGGGGCTTCCTTGAAACCGTCAAAGCAGCGGTAGCATGGTCAAATTGATCTTCTACGTCTAACTTTTAGAAGAAATAACTTTTAGACACATTTAACCTCAGCTTTTCCAGGGAAGTCCGAGTCTATACGGTTTGTTTTGCGCGTTGTTCTTTTCTCCAGATTCACTTTGACGCTCAGTATGCGTGTTTGCAGACAGGGAGTGGCAAAATATAAAACTTTTTTTTTGTTTTGCCATAACTCCTCGAACTAAATTTCTACGCTATTACCGTCGTTGCCACCGAGTGACTGGTGTAATATGGACCATTCGCCGTCGATAATCACGCAAGTGAGAAGAGAGGAGGAGGATAATGCGACTTATCGTGAGGAAGGTGAGTTTGGGGAAAGTTTTCTAAACTATTCAGCTGCGCATGACTCTGTCAGCGGAGGCACCGGGCGGCTGCGGCGGCGGCGCTTAAAAGCTACAAAAGTAACCGTCACTCTCTGATCTAGTCACACGAGTGTTTGAACTTTCACGCGCTTGAGTTACTTTGTCGTAGCCTCTCGTTTTAACTCGCTTTGCGTGAGTTTTGCAGCGTTGCGCGTAGCAGGCCACATAGCCGCTCAGCAGATTTAGGAAACAGAGAGAGGTAGTATAGCTGATGGCATCTAAATGTTAACCCGTAAAGCAAATGAGTCCTACTGAGTTTGAGTTGAGTTCCGCTAAGACTTTGACGCAGAATGTGCGATAAAACATCAGAAATATGGGTTTATTCAAAGGGGGCGGGGCCAGAGTCTCTGACAGTTCACTGTTATTGTTTTGGACTTTGAAGTTGAAGTTGCGCCAAAGAGTTTATTTTTTTAATGACCACATGACACTTATTCCAGAAGTATTCAGAACCTTTACTTAAATAAAAGTACCAATACATAAAATTATTATACATTATTATAATGACACATCAATGTGTGCAGCATGTTACTGTGGTAGCTGCTGGAGGCGGAGCTAGTTTCAACTACTTTACATTAGTTAGTATTGGCTACATTACTCCTGTGGTTCCCAACCTAGGGGTTGGGCCCCTCCAAAGGGTCAGCAGATAAATCTAATGGGTCGTGAGATGATTAATGGGAGAGGAAAGAAGGAAAAGACGAGTTCTGATATGCATCTGTTTTCACATTTTGGACTTTATTCCAATCATTATTGGAATGAAACCATGTGAGTATGTAGAGGGAAAGGCTCTATGTGTTGGAGCTGTTAACAGTCATAGACATCTGAAATGTGAGCCGACTACACACCATTGTTTGTAAATTGTCAAAAGATAAAAAGGTGGGAATCACTGGTTTAATCTTTAACTATATGTTTTTGTTTCAATAGCTTGTTTTACCATCCGCTCTGTCAAATCTGCATCTAAACATGTAATTTGTTTGAACTTTGAAGATGAGTTGCTTCAGTTTTGTTTTTTTTATCAGTTACCCCAAATAAGTATTTTTGTTACTAAAATGCACACATGCAAACTGAAACACCTCTTTTTTCTCCTAAACTCTGTACAAATGTTTTTTCCATACAAGGTTTAACAGTAATTTATGTTTCTGCTGGACACCTTATGTGCATTTATAAAATGTATCAATATCACTTTATAAATAAAGATATCAATGACTCAGCCTACTTCAAGTCAGGGATGGACACGTACTGATACAGTGGTGAGTTACAGATTTACAGTTTGTCACATGATATACAGTCTAATAGATGCAGCGAAGCAACAGCTGCAGGTGTGTATAAAATGTCTATATATATATATGTATGTCCGAATCTATTTATTTATTTTATTTTCACCAAACAGTTTTTAATGTGGTCAGCATAGTGAATTAAGCGACTCAAATGTGAAGGGCTTTTTTTATTTATGTATTTTTTTTTTTCAAATTACACATTCTCATTGCCCTGGAGCATGATGGGATTCCCCCAGAGCATCATGGGAGGTGACTATTGTGTAGTGTCTATGGGTCACATAAAGAGTAAGTAACCCCTGACGTCAGGAACTTTTTTTGGCGTATGCGCCAGGTGAGCAACTACTATTGAAATGAATGGTGGACATTTTTCAGTCCAGTATCCTGTTTGTATAATACATCCATGATTGCTGGTAGAAAAGTAGCAGAAACCATGTATGGCAATCAGCTTTAGCTGCACAGTAAGTCAAATAATTGATTAGATATCAACTATTAAATTAATTGTAAATTATTTATCTATAAAGTATCTGTCAGTCTGTGGCTTCCATCTCTCTCTCTCTCTCTCTCTCTCTCTCTCTCTCTCTATCTATCTCTCTCTCTCTCTCTCTCTCTCTCTATATATATATATATATATATATATATATATATATATATATATGTGTGTGTGTGTGTATCATTATTATCATTAAAAGTTCAACTCCCATAGGTGTGCTGCGGTAGAGTAGGAGTTACTGTGGTCTTAGCCAAACACACGTTCACAGACCCTCAGGAATTTGAAACATTATCATATAACAGAACAGAATCTGGGCCTAAACTCATTTATTTGTGAACGCATAATTTCAAAACTGATATGGAGATTGACATTCCCACTTTCATATAAATTGTAGATTTTTGTTACAATAACTGTATTTGCATGTCTCCTTATCTCAGTATATGTCCATGTCTTACCCGATGTATTACTTGTCTATTAAGACTATGAAACAGTACAACACACCCTCATTTGGCCAAACCTAAATCTACTTAAGCTTTCACTTAAGTAAAATAATAAATACTTCCTACACTAGTTCTGATAAATAATTAAAGGTCACATATCATGCAAATTGCACATAAAGCTGTCACATTGAGCTCTGGGAACAGACCTTTTCATTATTTTCTGACACTTCACAGACCAAACAAATGAATTAATCAAGGTTTGATTATCAGATTAATAAATGAAAGAACTCCTCCTCTGCCACTGCTTAGTTGGGTCCTTCAAATGATAAAACTGAGCTGATATTGTTGGAGTTTTCCAAATGTCTGGCATAAATCTCAGTCCAACATTTAACAAATACAGTTAGTCTGTTATTTCCACAGAAGAACACAGTGTTTGTGGAAATGATCTGCGCTCACATGGTCAGGCATCAGAGAACTAAGACTAAAGCCTGTGGCGTAATCAAGCTCAGTGTAATACTGCCACACAGACAATGAACGAATGTAGCTTTCAAAGCTTTCTAGAATTGATTAATTATGTCCTAAGTTTATCTGCCTGGGTTTGCCTTGGTTTTATTTGTGTGCATCTATGTTTGTCCCAAACCTAGATTATAAAAGAAATATAAAGGTGAAGGATTATGTCATGTTCAAACAAAATATTTTCACACAGTGTGACTTCATATGAAGTTGATGGAAAGATGCAATTAGACATGAGTTGTTGCTCCAGGGTAATTCCTGGTGCTCCAGGCTTTACGAATATTGAGAATGGTGTAACATTTGTAATCCTCTTTATTTCAAGCACTCATAAAAACACACAAAATCTGCAATAGTTCATGCATTTTACTCCATACTTCTTTATACTGCATATGTTCATTAACTCAATGAAGATTATTCATCTAAGTTTATAAATAAACTTGTTCTGTAAATGGGTTTCTTAATTTTGTGGTCAAAAACATTGATGTGAAGCTCAATTCTGATTCTGCATTGTAAACATTTCTCTACTGAACAATAAATATAGCAACGGAAAAACAAAACACTGACGCATGGGGACACGGGACATTGATAACACGGATCCATCCATGTGAGGCTGTGCCGTGATTAGATTAAAATAAAAATTGAATTGAAGAATTTATAAAAATTCCCAAATTGTTGGGATAATGATAGTACACAACAAAATATCTAACATAGGTTTTCATGCATTTTTTTCAGTATTTGGAGTGATATTAATCTTTGAGATTTAAGTATTTTAGTTTTTAGTCACTTGCACATGGTGAAATAAAAACCTAATATGATTTAGAAGGATTTGAATTATGCCCAAGCGGTATGTGCCCTAACCACCCGGCTATTGGGTCGCCCTGATTTGAATTAAATAAGTGGATTCTATATTGGATTTTAATTCAATAGCATGCCATTCAACCCCTATCCCTATCACATAGTTGTTTGAATTGGTCCACATGGAACTGCACTGTCTGCTTCTCTTAGTCTAGTCAGAAGGTGGCAGCACTATCCACCTTACTAAAACAAGCCATCCCTGACCTGATCTCAGATTACTTCCTCTTGGCCAAGAGGTCATGAGACCAAAACATGGCTGCCGTCCATAAGTGAGTCTCTTGCCCTTCTTTAATTTCACAAGGTTCTGCAGCCAAATGGGCTCAATGCACCTCGTTTAACTCAAGTAAACTTGTCCCAAGACGATGACATTCTGTTTTTTATAGCAATGACAATGTTGTTATAAATAATGCATAGTGCTATTTTCCTATTCACTTATGTCAGTAGAGAAACTGTAATTACCTCATGTATTTGTCATGAGGTTGATGCAGACTTTAAGGTGCGATGCAAGCATATTAAAACCCAGCTCGGACCTGACCTAAATTGAGCTTGGCCGCCATGAACCTTCCATTCCATCTCCTCCCTGGGTGTGAAGCAAGTTGTCAGATTGTAACAGAATATCGGGTGTCGAAGTGATGGAAAGTCGGCCGTGGGAGGCCTAATTCCTTTAGTGTCTGGATAGGAATAGAAGCAGCCAAGTGCACCAGCATGCATCACCTGGACGGGTCCCACATAAGCCTGCTTTCAACTTAAGTAGGCTAAAACATGCTGATGCGGCGCGAGGTCGTTGCTGCCCCTCGGAAATACTCTAACCTCATTATCAGTGTCTGAGCTGTTTGGACAGCGGTCAGTAAGGAATGCATGAGAACGGTTGTGGTTCAGTCATCTTCTTACAAATTTTTGCTTTCTAATTACTCACATGGACCTGAATAAAAAAGATGTGAATAATGAATCTAGCTGTAATCACAATATTGCTATTAATGACGAACAAAACCAAAATGCTGCTTGTAATTTAAAGGTGCAAGATGCAAGTTTCTTTCAATCAAAACAAAAACAAAAGACAGAGTTGATGTTGTCATGAAGTAGCTTAGGATCCTGGGAATTGTTGTTCCTTTAGCCCTGAAGGCAGCTTCTTCCTTTAGGAGTCCTTCAGTATTCACAGGGGAGAATTATGTTTGGAGGTTGTCTCTCTTTAAAACAACTCTGTTTGAGGCTGCTATGCTTGTTGCTCTGATAACTTAACATGCAAACGTTCAATGAATAAAATCCATTATCTACTTGCAGATAGTTAAAATGACCAGGTGTGTATCATAGAAATATGGCTTTAAACTGGGAAAAAGTTCATTTATGTTTCAATGGGCAACCACAAGACTGTTGCATGTGGAAAGGGGACATTGAGAGGCAGCCATAGGTCACCCCTGCATAAGATAAAATTTAAATTATGAATTTCTCTACGTAACATATTTAACACAGGCCATTTTAATCCAGAGAAATTACATACTGGGAATATAAATGTTCTTTATTCATGCAGTATAATGGTAGCAGCATCTTGGTGCTCCTGCTTGTCACATCTTTTTCCTCGCTTCCATTTCTTCCTTTTCTCTTTTTAGCATGAAATAATTTGATTGAATGTTTTGCACCCCGCTTCAGCAAAGCATCTCACACTCCCAGTCAACTCCCCCCCACCCTGCTGCACCTCCTACAGTATCTGGCTGGTAGTGGTGCGCAGGTCAGGGTTTTTTAATACCCACACCCACCCACCCGGTTATTAGAGCCAATCTGCACCACCCACCCCCCAAAAATATGCAGCCGCAGGTCATTTTTCAACCACAAGTCGCTTTCTTGCAACTAAATACCCATAAGCTTACATTTCATGCTAAATAATATGATTAAATATTGTTGCTTTTTATCTTTTCACAGAAATTTCCCCTAAACCTAAGCTGTAGTAAAGTGTGTTTAACATGCCTGGCGACTGTTACGGAGCTTGTATGATAAAATTAAAGTGACTTATTCGCCCAAACAATGGCTGTTATTTTGACTCCTAAATAAAAGTGTTGATGTAATGTGTAAAAGACGTGGGCATAGTTCAAATCCGGTTCAATGGAGAAACAAAGAATTGTTTGAACTGCAACCATTGTGATTTGGCATTTCCCTGTATTTGCCCTCTCACATGATTATCATGCAGATGATGTGTGTGGATATGAAATAGTTGAATAGAAATTGTCGTTCAGTTTCCTGAAATTCCCTACAAAACATTCAGGAGATTATCTCCTTTATACAGTGGTGGAAGTAGTAAATCACATTTACTCAAACACTGTAGTAATTTTCAATACTATTTGTGTGCAAGGTACCAAATTTTATGATACTATTATGCAGTACTTTTGCTAAATGGCATTGAAAACTGGCATTGGCATTATTATAACATAATTCAAATACAATAATATAACAAGTCTGCATATATAGTAATTTTACTTTTAAAACTTTAAGTACATTGTCCTGATAACAATTCTGTACTTCATTAACATTTTCAATTCATGACTTTTACTTATTGAGTATTTATACCTTTACCCAAGTAAAGGATCTGAGTACTTCCAGTATTGATATTTTCATCGATATCACCTTGAGACCACGTTTGTCTTGTTTGTCCTCTGTGACCTCTGTGTACAGCTTTTAAGTCTGCTCATGTTGATGTTTGCAATGAATCTTTGAGAATGACATGATGCAGAAAAATATAATAATATAACAAGATCAGTGATTTAATTTAGGTTATTTTTTACTGTATACACTGAAGCATGGCTGTGCAGCATAAACATGCAGCTTAACCATTTCCTGCCATTGGTTGTAGGTGACACAACAAGGTTTAGTTTGTCTGTTTATGGCGTGGTGTAAGTATGCAGCTCTAAATAGACACATCGATTCTCTCATCATTAACCGCTGTCAGCAGGTGCTCCGACAGGCTATTTTAAGCACTCTGCTGTGTAATATCAGAAGAGGTGATGGCACGGAGCAGCATGATGTTTTCTAACACTTCACGCTTCACCTGCCCAGTTCCCTCACACTTGTGTTTGCACATCACAAATGTGTCATCTTGGGACCAGGGAGGTATGTCCCCACCAGCATGCCCAGGCCATAATGACCATTCTCCAGGGGCTTTGTCCACTTTCAGCCTCAGCTGAATGAAGTGGTCAACATGCCAAAGCCATCAGGAATAACACATGGAATTAGGTCAGATTTGTTACGGGGATAAACCTAAAAACTGGGCTGAGTAGAAAGGTTCATCAAAAATTTAGAACACCAGATTCCTCAGTGTGTTAGTCATGTGTAATGGAGTTAAGTACTTTTAATGTAGTTTTTTAAAAGTTCTTTAGTCTGATATTTTCAAGTTTCTTGATTATGTTTTTGTATTTATATTTTCCAGCTTTTACCTTAATTATCAGATTCTTTACTCAAGTTAAAGTTGAAAAATACTTAAAAAAACAAAACAAAACAAAAAACTCACTAACAGTAAGTCCTGAATTGCAAAATGTGAGTACAGAAGTATTATTAGCAAAATTTACTTAAAGTATCAAAAGTAAAAGTACACATTATGTTATAGACTGCCATATTTTATTGTAGTCTATTATATTAGACAACTTGGTTTCAATCACTAAGTACATGTGAGAACATTTGAATGTTAAGTTCATCATTTTGGAGCTAATCAAAGATACTACTTTGGTAAGCATGGATTCATGATATTTGGCACAAAGTACATCAAATTTAAATAAAGAAGAGATAATAGAATATTATAGTACATTCATTTTAAAGTAACTATAGCTGTTTTAGAAAGTTCAATATTTCCCTCTGAAATGTAGTGGTGTGCAAGTATAATGTAGCATCACATGAAAATATTAAAGTGAAAGTACTTTAAAAGTTTAACTTAAGTGCAGCATTTGTTACATAGAGAACACATTAAAGCCCCCTTTAAAGAATTATAGGTGAAAGTTCAGGAATAATGGATTTAATGTGTATGTCCTCAATTAGAATATAAACAGATGTAAACAAACATTTAATAGCATTACAGCACAACTATAATTTAATTTTGTTGTTGTTGGTGTTCTATTCGTTGCCTGGTGCTATTGCTCTCTAGTTCTACCTTTGTTGTCCTCACACATTTACACCCAAAGCAGGCTGACAGGTCCATGATGCACCAACAAATTTAGCCTTGTCTGAGTGGCTTGCTAATGCCGGAGCTGACAGCTCTGGCTGGCTATCTCGCCTCAGCTAATTTGTCAGATCTTCTTCTTTCTCTGTGAACACCACCTCTCACATTCCAACACCAGTTGATGAGACCACTTGTGTTCCAATAGCTGTTGTTACATCATTAGGATTAATGAAGTTAAGGTAAATAACACAAGTAAAAACAGACGACTGGTAGAAAGGTTGAATATCTATGTTAAACATGGTCAAAGGTACAATACCTGAGGTTAATGTATGTAGAAATGCAATGCTTCAACTGGCTCTGATTATTTTGTTTGCTATGTCTTTTTTCTGCAACAGCTTTGTTGCACTGTATTTCAGTTTATTTATTTGTAAACATATTCAGATGTTTACATTTCAAGTAAAGAACCTGAAAAAAGAGTGAAACCCCCACTACTATGATTTGTTGTTGACGTACCCCCCAGAGCTGGAGGATGCAAAGATATTCCACTAGGTTAAAAATGCAGACCTGTAAAATGTGAGATTCTAGGATGTCTTCACCTGACTATCTTTGGGACTGAAATGTACACCTATACTTTGTCATATACTGTCTTTTAACCTTATGCTGCACAACTGAAATAGGCATAGTCAAGTAAACTACATGTCAGACACAGCAGGGTCCTGCTGACAGAATTCTTCCGTCTGCTGGAGCCATGCAGCGATCAAATGTTTTGGCTCTGTGGGGTGCCAATACCGCTGCCATGAAATGGTTGCTATCCTGGCTAGAAACACACTAAATACTCCGTTTGCTAACTGAGAGGCTTGGGCTGATTTTTGATGTATAAAAATATTGTTATATTTTTGCCACATGCATAAAATAAATATACAAATAACATTTAATGCAATTATGATATTGTGAAAAATAAAGACATTCATAAAACATATGTTAAATTTTGAATATCTTCCAAGCCTACATACTGATTGTATGAAACGAGTGACACAATTACCCAAATAACTTTACCTTTAATACTGTTAAAGTTTGGATAAAAACAGCATGTTCATGTGTGTATTTATGTATAGTTGATGCTATTCTCTCAAGGATGATCCTCATTGGCAGTGGGAACCGGTGCATTTTTCTGTACAGTGGGCCAAAAAAAGGCCTTCTTTCATACAGCAACTGTAAACTACTATAAATGTAGTGTTGGTGTGAAGCACAGCTAGACTTATCACAGTGTGTAGATGACATTTGTAGTGAACACAACACTATATATTACAACTTATTTCCATAAATGTATTGCCCCAGAGCATGCTGGGAAACTACAGCTACCTACCCCAAACATACCCATGCACTGGTTACAAAACATGTGCCAAGTTAATCCCCAATTTCATAAAAAAAACAAAAAAACAATTCCATGTCTTGCACACTCTATTGACCGGCCAAAACTGCTTATTGGTTTATAGAAGATGTTAAATTGAAAAACAGCACTGGTATCAATATCAACCACTTCCCAGAGATTAATATGAGATTAACTGGGATTGGGTGGTTGTTAAAATATGAACATATGAGATGATACAATATGAAATGCTTAATTAATCCCCCAGAGTGTCACTATATAAATAAGACTGTAATGACATAGCATAGACAAGGTTGCCAGCATCATTATCACTGTCCTCTATGCAACAGCATCTTCATCTTCATACATTACACTTGCCAGTGTCATTGTGCCTCATATTTCTTTTTTTCCTCTGTTCCAGGTGCCAGTGAAGTTTCCTCCTCAAAGAAGCCTCGCAGCAGAGGCCTTTTCCACAGTCTCTTCTGTTGTCTATGTGACAAGAAAACAGAGCCACCAGCGAAAAACAATGCGCCTCTATTGGTAGAAGAAAATGGGACACTGTCAAAAGTAAGTGCATCTCTAACTCTTTCCCATGCTGATAATAACGTTAATAGCAATCTTTATGTTTTAGAGCTCTTTTAAAACACCATGTTACAAAGTGTTTCACAAGGCAGCAAAATGAAAAATCATGATTAAAAGGACAACAATTTGGTTCTTAAAAACAACACTGATGATAGTTAAAGGTGATCATAGACAGTTCAAAGAAAACTCAGCCATGAAGAGATCACTGAATCACCTGACCTGATTTACTGGGGTAGATCATTCCAGAGGCTCAGGTCCATGACAGTGAACACTCTGTCCCTTTCGGTTTCTGCCGGGTCTCTGTAACAGATGAAAGACCTCTGACCCCGAGGATGTCAGAGTATGTACCTGCACATACGGTACAAAAAGGTCAGAAACAGAGGCCACGAAGAGCCATGAAAGTCTTTAGTAAGATCTCAAAATCCAGCTGAAATGAAAAATTATTGCCCGATTTTCCATTTAATTTAATTGTTAATTATAGATAATCTTCTAACTTATTTCCTTTCTTGCATTATTATTTCCATCACTTCACCTCCACCATCACTTCTATCCCTTTTTTTTTTTTTACCTTACATTTAGTTTACTCTTCTATAATAATGTATGCAATGTTGGCTGAATTATGTATTTTTAAAACTAATTTAAATATTTTTTTCTGTAAAAGTAATTTGGACTATTGTTAAGTTTCTACTTATTAATATTTATTTAATTATATTTGCCCCCCAAAATAAACAAAATGTTACTTTGTATTTTTATATCAAAATATACATTTTGATTAAAAATGAGTCAATCAATTTTATCATTGCATCCACCTTTCAATGATGGAAAGTGGTCCTCCATGATAAAATGTAAGCCTCTAACTCTGTGTGGCTCATTATATTCATTATATATTATATTGATATTATGATATGACCAGTTTTCAATGGTCCGATCAAATTCTGTAAATCCAACTGTAAATCCTGTTTATAACAGAAATGCATCATGGTGTTAGATAGTTAGATACTCTTGAAATGCCAAATCAGCTGGACTTTAATCTATAAAGAGTTTAAACAGGAGCGATATCATCTGTTGATTCTATACAGGCAAGAGTCAAGCTACAGATTTTTGGTTCAGGAAAGTAAAAAGGTTGTTGCAATAATCCGGGCGTGATGAGGTGAAGGCATGTAAAGTGGGGGTGATTGATTCCCACTCTCCGTTCATGTTTTTTGAGCAGCATGACTGACAGCCAAGTGAGGTGTAAAACACATGTTTTCTTGGCTCAAGGCTTTTCGTGTTTACAGGAGTATCTCTCCTGAGCTGGGAGCTACTCTGCTGCCGTGTTGAAAAGTACGCCATGTTCCAACATCAATCAATATGGCTGTGGCATAAGAATGGCGGCAATAGCTTAATGTTACAGAAGCAGCCATCTGACTCGAAGATCACTGCTTTGTAAAATCAGCAGAACACTGTAATGCAGATACGGCGCCTTGCTTATGTTATAAAGCAGTGATCTTTCAGTCAGATGGCCACTTCTGAACCATCAGCAGTATGTACTCTGTAATACAGATATGGTGTCTGGAGAAAATAAGAGGAAGGGCCCTTTGTAAAACCATCTGGATTCATATTTATAAACGTCCAAATGTGCCATATTTGATGCTCTGCACTGCAGTTTAAAGACCAAGACCATAGAACCAACACGGAGGGACCATCTGTCGGCTGATATTCAGACTAAATGTGTGAATATATGAGATGACTGTCATGGTCAGTGACTGACAGATTAATACTGCTATAAAACACTGATCAGTATCAGAGTGTATGAGCTGTCTCATACAACTGGATGCACCGAATGAATGAAAAAGAGCAAAGCAGAGAAGAAAATTCAACTATGAGTGTCTGTTTCCACAGTAAATCATCTGTTGTGTTTGATGTTTATTTATGTCCCCCACCCTACCACCATCAATCTATAATAACATCTACATACAACACTGGAAGCGGGGTCCCATTTATTTTTCAACTTTCAATGCTTTAAATTTAAATGGCAAAATCGTACACGTTGCACCTGTTTAAAGGACTTATCTCTCATCGGGATTTGGAAAAGCTTGTTGATGCATTTATCTTCACAGACTCGACTAGTGTGACAATGTCTTTACAGCTGCAGTTGAAAAACAACACTGCTGTTCGAGTCCTTGCTAGTGTATCACTTTAGTTCAATTCTGATGTGTTCATGCTGGCTTTCTTTCTGTTAAAGAATTAATTTTCTTTGTTATTGGTTATAAAGCTCTGAATGGTTTATGTCTGATCTCTCAGGTTGTTCAGGAAAGAAACTAAACATGGAGGAGCATCGTTCAGTTTTTATGTTCCAACATATCTGGAACAAATTCACAGAAAACTGCAGGTCTGCTGCCACTCTCAGCTCATTTAAATCAAGGCTCAAGACTTTTCTAGTTGTTGCTTCCTTTCATTAATACACTTTTTGATTACTATTTTACATTTTCACCTATTCTACTCTTTTATGTTTTATTCTATTTTATAATTATTAACTCATTCTGATTGTATTTAAATGTATTTTTATATTTCCTTGTTGCTTTTATATCCATGTTGCTTTTATATATTGTCTTGATGCCTTATGTTAAAGCATGCGATACAAATAAACTTGTCTTGTGTCTATCATTCGATAAATAGAAAATGATTATGCAACAAGTGCTTGAATGAGAAACATGTTAATTATGCTAAGTAAGTATTTAATAATCAACCAATGCTTGACCACTTTTCCTTTTATATTTTGACAATAACTTCTATGGTTTAACTGAGTATATTCTTGAAAAACAACATGGCTCTTGGCTGTTATGCACATGGAGATCAAGTGTTCAAGACGTTCTCAAGTGTCAGTTTCAGATTTATGTCTTAGTTCAGGCTTTTTATAGCGATTTGATATTCCAGGAGTTATTTGTCACGTCTTTCCACCCCCAAAAATAAATTGCTTGGTCTCTGGCAAAGGGAGGGTCGAGTCAAGTGCTAGTCTCAGTTTTGGTTGTGACAACCTGTCATGTCAACGTGCATTCTGCTTCTGTTGCGGTTGCTCTCACATGCAGGCTACTGACTCCCCCCACTAGCTGTGTGATTATCCACTCTACATGGACGCTACAGTTACCTGCGAGTCATTTGGACTTGGACTCTGCAGGATCCTAAGAGACAGCAAGACCGTGACCTAATGCATGGAGCACACCTCTGAATAAACAGTCTATAGTCTGTAGACTCACTTTCTACAGACTCATGATGTATTTGGAAAACTCTGAGCAAACTGGTGAAGAGGCACCGTCTACTGAAGCCATGCTTGCTGAACAATGTCAGGTTCCTAATTTAACAGAAGCTGGTGATTTAGCCAGGCATTCAAAGGGAAATGCTGAGCTTTGCCTGAATGTCCTTGTGGAATATACTGAGCAGACTGTCAACAGACAGATGGACCCTTCTACACTTTGCAGGGAACATTGCAACACAAATCGAGATTTTACAGATGACGCTGAATCCTGCACACTTTGCAATGGACACACTGAAAGCTTTGAGCAATACTCAGTAAATGATGGATTTTTTGAATCTAACAACAAGACCCTTGATAAGTGTGAGACTTTGGGGTTAAGCCAACCATCCGATGAATGTGGTCAACACTGTGAGGGTTTTAAATCTTGCAAGTCCTCTGAGCACTGTGCTAATCATAGCTTAGCTTCCAAATGTAGTCCTCACTGTGAACACTGTGCAGAACACCTTCAGTTATTTCAGCAATGTCAATGTAAGCCCTCTGATCAACAGTTTGTGTCTTTTGACTTGGAGGCAGTTAAGTCGTTGGTGAATTGTGACAGTCTCGGGCAATGTGAATCTTCTGATTCCATGCCTGAGTGTGCAGACAACGATGAGTTACTGCAACAATTTGAACCTTCTGACGACCGGAAGATTGATTCTTTTGACTTTGAGGCAGATAACTATGAAACATCTGATTTCATACCTGAGTGCACAGACCGCCTCGAGTTACTGCACCGGTATGAACCGTCTGAAGATCAGCAGTTTGATTCTTTTGACTTTGAGGCAGAAAAATCAGACTTTGGGGCAGAAAAATGTGAAAAATCTGATTTCATACCTGAGTGTGTAGACCACCTTGAGTTACTGCAGCAATATGGACCTTCTGATGATCAGCAGTTTGATTCTTTTTATTATAAGGCAGATGAATCTGAAACATCTGATTTCATACCTGAGTCTGCAGACCATCTCAAGTTACTGCAACAATACAATTTGCCTGATCAGCAGCTTGAGTGTTTTGACTTTGAGCCAGACACAACAGAGGAGCAATGTGGGATAAGTGGTTTCATACCTAGTGTCTCTGATTCAGTGAACTCATCAGATCACGGCACTGAACTTTGTGAGTATAAAAAATTTCAAAATCAAATTGAACACACAAATAATAGTCTTTCACCTGAAGAAATGGATGAGGAAAATGAAACTGAGGCCAGTGAGTACTGTGAGGACTACTGCGGATTATCAGAAGATGTAAATTCATTGAGTTTCAGGACACCTATAAAAGTTTATTTTGATGACAGTGAAAATGTTTCCTTTGCAAGTGAATGCTTTGAGAAACACCTTGACACTGAAGAAAACTTTATAGAGTCCGAGAATGAAACAAATGGACAATGTGTTGCTTCAGAGCAGACTAACTCTGACACAAAGTTTAGCACTGAAGAAGATGGCTCCTCTGATTGCTCTTCTATTGAAACCAAATCCTTTAAGACTTGTCCCGATGGGAGTGTTTCTTCTGATCCTGGCTCTGATTCATCCTATGACTCTGAAAAAGGAGCTCAGGAAGATTCAAGTGATGAGCAGACCCAGTGGGAATCTTTTGAAGATGATGAAGACATAGAGCAAAGCAATATGAATGAACGCAATGACGATCAAAAGAAAACTCCAGCTGCTGAAGCCGTTATTGAGATTTTCTTTGATTTATTTGATAGAGCTGACTATTACAGACATGCTTTTGTGCAAAAGCAGCATTATATCTCCTGCTTTGATGGGGGAGATATCCATGACAACCTGTATTTTGAAGAAAAGCGGCTGAAAGAGAAAGAAATCAAAAAGGAAATTAATGCGCAGGAAGCTGCTGTATGTCGTGAAGCTGCTGAAGAAGAGTGCAAAGAGGATGATTCGAGTCCGAGTGCTGACACCTCTTCTCAGCCTTGTGAGTCGGAAAAACAACCCGAAGGATTGAAAGCAGAATCTGAATCATGCTCAGCAGAGGATGAAGTTGAAGAACTTGAATCTGGTTTCGACGAAGCCCTTTATGCGGAGGATTGTGTGGACTCTGAGCCAGACAAAGATGAACCCACCGTTGACGGAGAAGCTTTTGATGCTTTTGAAACCTTTGATAAACAAGAAGCTGATGTCTGCCTGTCAATCGCTAACGAGGAGAGTATGTGTGCGCCATGTGCAGAAGACATCTCTGTTGAAGGCGATGCATACGAGGACGATATCACTAATGCTCATAGTTCTGTATCGACTGGTGAGAAAACCTCCATAATTCATGACATGCAGGAAATAGCTACTGAAGACAGAAAAGACAACAACAAAGAGCAGCCTGATGTATTCTACAGTAATGAAGACAAAGTGTTTAGTGCGTTTTCAGAGAAGGAATCATACTGGTCACTAATAGATGATGAGGAGACTTGTGGTTCAGGTGTTGAGGATTATTATGCATATCAGATTAAAAGTATTCAGTTATCTGTCAAAGAAGCCCTGAATGGATTTATTGTGGAAAGAAGATCATATGAGCAGATGTCTCCCCATGGGGATGCTTCTAGGAACAAGAAAGAAGATACTCCTTTATTCTCAAAAGAGACTCCGTTACAGGATGTTCAAACCCCTGGAGTTTACCTGGAGGAATGCAAAGTAGTTACTGAACTGAGTGAGAATGGTGCTGTTGTGGAACAAACTTCAGAATCAGACGATGACAACTGTGAGTTAAATGAAATCTCAAGAGAAAGCGGAACCTCTCTAGATATTATCCACAGTGTTGTCTCAGAAGATGAGGTTAAAAGCACTGAGGATTCCGATGAAGAGAAAAGCGAAGAAGACTTTGATGGGCCTTGTGAGTGCGAGTACTGCATTCCACTTGAGGTATTAAAAAATAGTGAAGAATCTGCACCACTACTGTGAGGTACACCAAAAAATCATATTTCAGCAGCTGTGTGGTCTACTCAACTAAAATACACTTATTTTCCAAATAATAATAAATAAAATAGTTTTTAGATTTAATTTGGCAATAAATGTGTGTGTGTGTGTGTGTGTATGTATATATATGTGTATGTATGTATATATATGTGTGTGTATATATATATTCTGATTTTTAAGGATAGAGATATTGCCACCTAGAATTAGTCTTCCTATAAGAATGTTATAAATTTGGTATAATTACACAAATTTATATGAAACTTTTAATATTAATGCATATCTACCAATAAAACATTTGTTTTACTCTTTAAAATCTGCTACTGAGGTGTTTTTAATCACTTGCCTAATAATAGGCTGCTTATACACGTTTTTAAGTTGACTCTGAAAATGAAGTTGCTCCAATAAAATTATCGTCCTTAGTTTTTAACTTTTTCATACTATTGTTTATGTTGTGGCTATAAAAAATAACTCCTCGGTTACAATAAATTGAGTTTAGTTTTAAATGATGCAGAAATTTCTTTAAATTACACACAATATTGTGTTGATGTAAATACCAACTTTATTCCGTCAACACATCTCATAAAATAATGTTTACAACTTCCATCCATCCGTTTTTTATACCTGCTTATTCCTCACTAAGGACACAGAGGTCTGCTGGAGCCGATCCCAGCATACTGCGGGTGAGAGGCAGGGATAGCTTATAGGCGCCAGCCTATTGTGGTATTTGCCACTTAAAATGTTATTCTAAAAGTTAAATGTTTTATCTTCCAATCCTGCATTTCATTGAGTGGTGTTACCAGGTCCCCTGATTGTTTGAGTGCAGTAACACAATTTTCATGTTTTTTTTTTTATATATGTATTAGTATTGCTTATTGTCATGTTATTGGTGTTATGTATGTACATGTTCATGTATTATTTCAATCACAGTGTACTGGAAAACAGTACTGCAGAGCAAATGGTTCCATATTGAAGTCAAAGCCTGCACTACCAACTGCTGCAGTGAATAAGTTACTTGTCAGATTGCATGGTATCTGTGTCAAACTCCACCTTTGCCATTATGGTCACTTGGCAGTTCACTCTGATACTTAGTGTTACAGCAGCCTGTTCACTCATGCTGGCGTGTTTTTAGATCACATTAACAAATGCTGATCTGTGGCCACTTGTTGAAGGATGAGACACAGAATGGTGATATTTACATGCTCCATCAACGTGGCAGCAGCTGTAGCATCCAGGGTTTCCTGTAACCCGTCACCCAGAGCACAATTCAGAGTGACACAAGACACACGTGCATACACACACACAGGATGAATAACATATTGAGATGGTATTATTAAACGTATGTTGTCTAAAGTGATCACTCAGACTCATATTGTGAATTTGAAAGCGCTTAATGATCTTTTTGATGATAAGAATCTTTTCTATACAGAGCTGCAGGTCTGAACTCTCTTTTTATTTTCAGGTGCCAGCAAAACCACTGCTCCCACGGATAAAATCGACTGATGCAGGGAAGATCTGTGTGGTCATTGATTTGGATGAAACACTAGTGCATAGTTCATTTAAGGTAAGTTGAGATATAGGATATACTGTGTATGTTAACAAACACACATCAATAATAATAAAAGGTCAAATAAGACCAGCGAGCTAGCCTGAGTGATAGATAGCAACAATAAAAAATAATACTGTGTAGAAAAAGATCAAAATAAAAGTTAATGAGCAGCAACTAAGTTCATGAATCAACTAAAGCAGGACCACTGTACATAACTATTTAGACACTTAAAATGATCCACTGAGACATAACCATCCCTATTCAACACCTACACAAGCGGAGATGATCAGTCACTAGCTGACATCATTATATATAGTGATAGTTCCAATGAAAAGTATTCAAAAGAGACAACTAAAAGTATAGTTCATCTAATATGCAATGTAGAAATTACATGTAATATATACATTAGTGATTCTATGTGATTATAGCATAATTAAATCTATTCTGATGGCATGAGTTTCTGTTTATTGATGTTATTAAATCAGCTATTAAATACTTCTGTACCCTAATTTAAACCATCAACATACCTTTATCTAGATTGACTTAATAAAATAAAAAAAACTTTTGTGACACAGCTTAACAGTAAACTTCCATTTTAGGAGAAAAATTAACTGTGAGAAACTGCTGCAGCTAAATGCTGTATTATAGCATTTTGGGCAATTTAAGGTCAAGCTTAGTATTAAGTCGTAACAGTTGCATCCCATTAACAAGGTTTGGATAAAGTGTCTGTTTGGCTGGACCTGCTTCAACATGGGTACGGTGCTCCTAGGATCTAATTTTACAGCAGTACATTAAAATCTGTTTCTGGAAATAACAGTAGATGAATCAGCTGCAGCAAAGTCAAGTTCAAGTTCACCTCAAAAACTCCATGTTTACCATGCAACATGTGAACATGCATCGGGGTTTAGACCCACAGTGGAGAATACAGATCAGATGATTCTTTTACCATGAAACACATATAAATATGTATATATTTTTAACTGATATAAAATTTGTATTATTGGTTAATACTTGAATAGCTACTACATACATCCCCATGATAAATTTAGAAATACAGATGTTCGTAACATAGACTTTATAGCTATATACTAGGTTTATCCTGGGTTCCTGCCGGTAATTTTCCCAGAGAATTAGCCGAGAATTCCAGGACAGTGCTGCAGTTTCAATTCATGCCATTAAACCTTAAACTTATCTAAATTGGTATACAGCAACAATCATGACTGTTTGAAATTATTTTATTAAAAAATAATTATACATTTTCTAATGTTTAAATCATATTGCCTTTTTAATTCTCTTGACTTGTAAATAGTAAAAGATCAGATGCCCTCACTGAGAATCTGTATTTAGGCTTCCATATTGACTGTCAGAGCTTGTAGTGTAAATAGCAAAAGGATTTACACTACATCATTTTACATTCTTGTAGAAGATGCAAGATTTATTTTTACACTTAAGGAACTAGATATCTGTACCATCTAAACACAAACCATTGTGATGCTTCAGTACCCGAGTGTAAAGAACATCTGCACCCTAAAATCAAAGATATATCACGTAACATTGCTTTCCGGGACTGAATTTGGTTTTACATTGTACTGCTGCCTTCAAATAACTTGCTTCCTTTTGATCCGTTTGATACCTTTTAAGGTAACATTCAGTGAACAAGTCAAGGCTCCTGTGTCATCACAAATTATGTAATGAATACCATGTGGTGTTTAGACCTTCTCAGATCACAAACTATGCTTAAGGTTGTCACCGGACACTAACGCCACTAGCTATGTGTAAACATTCTGAATTGATTCTCAAATGTCAAAGATTGATTTTCTTAATAGTTAGTTAATAATGTGACGTCTCAAAAAAGGCGGAAATCAACTGCGTACAGTGACTGGGCGGTCCACAGTGCACACAAGCAGGATTTATATTGTAGACATACATGAGGACATACATGAGTATGGATGGACAGATTCCTTCCTTTATAATTAGATGATAGTCACTCTACACATCTGGTTGTAATAGTAAGTATTCATGTGGTAATAGAGGTCCTGCTCACAGCATTTCAGAGAACTTTGAGGATCAGCTACAGCAAAAATGAAGGCTATGGAATTGTCACCAATAAATTTGGTGTCAACTGGAAATTTTTCTATGAGGAGTGATGGAAAAAACATATATGGACAAAATTGAAAATGTCTGAAATCTATATAGACACAAATTGAAATAGATCAAATTAAAAGTTATAGGTATGGAGGCAGGGCTCGATAAGCTTGGTGGTGTGTGATGTGAAATGAATTTACATGTCTGAAACAAACAAATAAATAAATATATGAGGGAAATTCAGACAGAGATTTGTTACATATATGTAAATCCATACACAAGTAAAAATGATTGGTTAATTGAAACATCCAAACAGAATAAAAATGATTTATCAAAGAAATGCTTAATTTTGTGTAGATTTTTGTCAATGGTGAAAGATAGAATGATGATATTTAACATGAAGTCATAGAGACAACTAACTGGGATT